>VWYH01002529.1:186686-206644 GCA_013399365.1 Pampusana beccarii | reverse complement strand
GGGCAGGGAACTCTGCTACCAGCTACGAGGGAGCTGTGTGGCTCCAGCAGCCCGCCCGGCGGGGGAGCCGCCTCCTCTGCCGTTGGTGGGTATCAGCTGGTGACACGGTGAAAGGGAATGAGGGGACAGCGCTTCGGGGTCAAATCCAGCATCTGCTGGGCCAGGATCGCCCCAGCCCTCGCCGAGCAGGTGCTGCTGAGCAGCGCTGTGCACTGGGGACACGCCGCGGGTGAGGGCTGAGCACTGTCACAGCGCACGTGCGCAGCCCTTCTGAGCCCGTGGCTCTCATGATGCTGCATTAACCTCCTGCTGGTGGCCTCGGGAGCCCGGTGGTGGCACAGCCTGGGCTGCGCTCCCGTTGTGTTTGCATCCCAGTGAGTGGAAGGACTGTGGGGCCATCCTGGCACCATGAGTGACTCTGCAGAACCCAGGGAGGGTGTGCGGCAGGTGGTGCTGCCTCCATCGCTGCCGGTCCCCAGTGCAGAGGCCTGGGAGCTCATGACCCAGTTATACCACCCCCTTTTCAAAGTGGGGCCATCAGTGGACACCGCGGCTGCCTGGTATTTCCTGCTCTTTAATTCTGTGGGCTTTTTTTGTTTGTGGGTCTCCTTACTGGAGTGTCCTGGGCAGTTTCCCAACAGCCTTTAGTTTGAGGCCTTTCAGCAAGCTCCCCTTTGGGTTCCTTGTTTTTGTCATTGATTTTTTTATTAGCTTCTTGTTATTCTCGTTTTTGGGATGAACTATCACTGCAGAAGGCTCACGGCCCCTGGGAGCAGCGGTGGGAATTCTGGTCTAGGTGTATTTTGGTCAGCCAGGGAGTGCTGTGGGTGCTGTCACCCCACCTGTTCTCCCTTTGCATGTCCCAGCTGCTGGTGCTGGCTCAGAGCTGCAGTTCGGAGGAGCTGAATTTTGATTTCCTTCAGCCCGCAGCACTCACCTTGCTCTTCCTGACCTGCTCCTGCACTTGTCCTGCAGTTTGCACCCTGGGCTGTTCTCTGGGGCCTATTTCTCTGTGCTGTATTTTCCCAGGACGCTCTTCACTATCTCTATCCTGGATCATCCCTTTGAGTGATCCCCATGAGGGGAAAGCTCAGAGTGAAAGTTGTGCTCTAACAGTGCTGTAACAGAGCCCCCATCACCATCAGCGGGAAGGGGGTGACACCCAGGAGTCCCAGGACTCAGCAGGGTGGATGGTGTTTGCTACTGGGACTGAATGAACTGGGACTGCAATGCACCCCAGTCCCCGATTCCCTCTGGCAGAGGCTGGATGAGAGCAGGTCTGCAGGGCCTTCCTCTCTATGTCCTGGAGCAGAGACTTGGCCTTTCCGTGGGGGTGATGACACAACCCGATGTGGCAGGAAGCGAGTGGGTGAGACAGGGTATTTGCCTCCACAGAACTGCTGGAGCCAGCACCCCGTTGGCAGCACAGCCAGGAGCTGCACTTGGTGGTTTTTCAAACAGCCCAGAGTGGTTTTACAACAATGAACCGAGAGCCAGAGGGCCTGTGGCCTTTGCCCCTCCTTGCTGTGCACCATGAGGATCTCAGGTTGCGGTGGTCTCCCCGGTGTGCTCCTCCTGGCAGCTCCCCCAAAACCACTGGGCAGTAACTAGATAGTGCTGTGTGACCCCCCGCCTGGTGCCGTGCCCATGCTGGGACCAGAATGTCTCTCAGTGGTGTCCGTGTCTCCTCCCTGCCCCGCAGGTGGACCAGGAGGGAGCAGGCAGATTTCTACCGCACTGTCTCCTCCTTTGGGGTTATCTATGACCAGGAGAAAAAGATCTTTGACTGGGCCCAGTTCCGAGCTATCTCTCGACTGGAGAAGAAGACAGATGAGAGCCTGGAGAAGTACTTCTACAGCTTCATGGCCATGTGCAAGAATGTCTGTGGTCTCCCACTGTGGAAAGAGGATGGTGAGTGGAAATTGTGTGGCCTGGGGGGGTGGTCATGGTAGGTCCAGGTAGCCATAGGTTAGAAATGGAGAGCAAGGGAGGAGTTTGAGGGACAGCTGGTGGCAGTGCGACACCGGGCAGGCTGTGGCTTGCAGAAGCCATGTGCATTTCTGGCTGCCTTGTCACCACCATGTGCCACCGCCCCGGCGCGGTGCGAAGGCAGAGCAGCCCTGGGGGCTCAGCCCCTGCTCTCACAAGTCTCACGGAGCTCGGCCGTGAAATCACAACCAATTTTATCCAAGACAGCAACCTCTAGATGTGAGGGAGGAGGAGAGAAGCAGCAGATCACGTCTCTTCCACGCAGACGCTGGGGGTTGGTTGGGTGATCTGTATTGCTGCTTTGTTTCCGAGCATCTCTCTGCTGGCACCGTCAGTGCCTGCACAGAGCCCGTGCTGTGGCGTAGCTGAGAAGAGAGCTCTGCCACAGGGCAAAGGGAGGCTGAACCCACTGCAGGAGGCTTGGGCAGCCTGGCCAGCACCCGGGGCAGCTGTTTGCTCAGGGTGCCCTGCAGAGCCCCCGTGAACTGGCACCGTGCAGGACATGGCAGATGAAAAGCTGCTTGGGGGCTATTTAAACACAAAGCGATTTGCTTTTAACAGCAGCAGGAAGGATTTTGTCTCAGAGCTGTCAGGAGGTCTGGTCTCAGGTGCAGTTCCTTGGGCGTGTGCGTTGATGCCTTAGGTGGGTGTTCCTCGGCGAAAGAGCTGCAGGAGTTGAGGGACTCCCTTCCCTGAGAAGCTGCTGAAGAGCTGCCAGGGGCAGGTCCTGGCAGCTCCAGCACTGCTGGCACTGATGGAGCAGAGCTCAGACCGACTCTGAAATCCTCTGCCACTCTTGGCGCAGCTGCCAGAGCCAAGGCCGTTCACTCCTGTGTGTCCGTTCAGTGGCAAATGAGTGGGAGGTGGTGAGACGGGGAAAAGAAGCCTCAGCGTGTCTACAAGTACCGCCCCACCTCACCTGCAGTCTGAGCGAGAGTTCACACTCACCTTGCTCACCACTGCTCTGAGTAACTCATCAGTCTGTGTAACAGGGCCTTGGCTTTACTGTCCCCGCTGCAGGTCCCCCAGACCCTGACATCTATGTGGAGCCCATCACGGAGGAACGTGCTGCCAGAACCCTCTACCGTATCGAGCTTCTGCGAAAGGTGCGCGAGCAGGTGCTCAAGTGTCCGCAGCTCCACGAGCGGCTCAAGCTGTGCCGGCCGAGCCTCTACCTGCCGGTGTGGTGGGAGTGTGGCAAACATGACCGGGACCTGCTGATCGGCACCGCCAAGCATGGCCTGAATCGCACTGACTACTACATCATGAATGACCCCCAGCTGTCTTTTTTAGATGCATACAGGAACTATGCCCAGCATAAAAGAACAGGGCTCCCAGGCCCAGAAACCCTGTGCTGCCTTTACCCGACTAACTCCAAACTCTACAGTTCCCCTCTGTACAGCCAGGTGGACCGGACTTGCGAATCCCTGGAGAATGAAGCTGAGAGTCACATCAAGCTGGAAACCGTAGACAACACCATGTCCCAGGCCGGGCGCAGTCCGCCGGATGCAAACTGTGAAACTTTCATGTCTAAAGTCCGGGACATCATTTCCAGTAACTACGATGAGAGCTCTCTGCCGGACTCGTTGGTGTGCATGATGTACGACGAGAAGGCCTGTAACAGCGAGCAGAGCTCCCTCGCCCGCGACAGCCCGAGTTGCACAGATGTTGGAAGCAGCGTTGCTAAACTCTCTGAGGGCAAACTGGAGGGGGACGAGGATCCTTCCAGCTGTGATGCAGATGCCATGAGAGAGACTCCCTTCCTAGAGGGTTTGCAGGTGGGCTGTGAGCGAATGGACAGTCAGAATGAGGACGCGGAGCCTTCCCCGGCCAGCCCCGACAGCGGTCCTGCCCCCGCTGAGCTGTGCGAAGCCTTGCCGCAGAAGGGAGACCTCGCCAGCCCCGCACCAGCGCTGCCGGCGCACGGGGCCGTGGAAGGGGTCGTGGGGCTCTACAGTCCCGGTCTTCATAACTATGACATAAAGGTTCCTCCTGAGCAGAGGTTCATCAGTTTGCTGCAGGAGAAAGGAATGGAGGCAAAGTCAGGGCCAAGCCAGAGCCACAGCGAGGAAGATGAGGAGGAAGAAGAGGATGATGATAACTCTGAGGCAGCAGCAGATGTTGTGGGAGGCTTGAGAGGTCCCAGAACCAGGGCCGGTTGTGGCCCCGAGGCTAATGAACTGGGGGGCGAGGAGCAGAGCTCTGGCCTCCCCACCCCCGAGGACACTTGCCCGGAAGACGTGAATGGCGAGAGAGATTCGCTGGGGCTGGGGACACCCGAAGCGATGGGGGAGCCTGGGCCGGAGGGCAGGGAGGACCACGGCCTGGATGAGGAGAGCAGCCTGCAGCACCTGCCGGGCCCAGCTCAGAGCCAGGCTCTCAGCCTGCCCGCACCGCTGCTGGGGGCCCCCGGGGCAGAGCCCCCCCGTGCCATGGGGGAGGCCTGGGGCCAAGGGGCCGAGGGGCCCATGGGCTGCAGGGAGGCCCTGCATGCCCAGCCCCAGGAGGCGAAGCAGGAAGAGTGTGAGGACAGAGACGAGGGGGAGAAAGCCTGCGGTAGCCAGAGTCAAGGTACGGTCCTGAGAGCTCCCTCTGGTTGACAGTCGCCTCCAGCTGGGGTGGAGGTACCTGCTCTCCTCCCAAAGCCTTGGGGCTGCCGAGCCCCTGCAGCAGCCTCCCCTCTGCAGGAGCTGGGGTCCCGCTCGCTGGTGTCCTTGGGGAACAGAGGGTCGGTGGGTGGCTGCAAAGGGTGGCTGCATTTGCCAGCAGGGCTGGCCAGAACCCCCATCCTGAGCCCAGGCAGCCTCTCTGCCGTCGCAGCCCATGGAGCACAGAATACCCGTCCCTGCCTGGCACAGAGCGCTGCCTGGTGAGCAGCTCCTTCTGGAACAGCCTGTGCCCTGCTCCTCGCCTGCCCGGGGTATGAGGATGGTCGGGGGTGGGGGCCACTGCAGTACAAGCCTCCCAGACTCGGCTCACTGGAGCGCTGGCCCTTCTTGAGCAGCATGGGCCACCTGCTGTGACCTGGGCTGCTGCAGCTCTTGGTGGCTGGTGGGGGAGCGGGACCCTTGTGAGGCAGCTGAGTGCTGGGATGGGAAGGTGCGAGGAGTTGCTCCAGCTCCAAGACGGTGAGAGAGGCAGGGCAGTGATGGGCTCTGTCCTCTGTTGCTTTCTCAGATGCTCCAGAGAAGTACTTGGAGGAAGAGAGCAAGAGTTCTGCTTCTGTCCTGCCTGGGGAGATGGACGACCTTCAGGATGCCCGGGCACCGACCATAGCCCAGCTGCTGCAGGAGAAGACGCTTTACTCCTTCTCTGAGTGGCCTAAGGTGAGTTTAAAATGAACACTGTTGGTACTGCAAGTGTTACAGCATAGCCCTGACCAGCAGTGGCTCACACAGCCCTAGCTCTGCCTCCTGCTCCTCCACACAGGGCTGCCCATAGGTGCCGCAACGGGCCTGCACTTTCAAGCACCGGGGCTATGGGCACGCCTGCCCCAAAGCAGCTCCCCACTGAGCTGAGCTCACTGGGCCTGGCTTTGTCTTTAATCCTGAGATGACACACCAGTCAGTCATTTGAGTCCCAGCCTGGCACCATCCAATTCTGTTTGCAGGACCGTGTGATCATCAACCGCATTGACAACATCTGCCACGCCATCCTGAAGGGCAAGTGGCCTTCCTCCAGCCAGCAGTTCGAGACACAGAGCCTGCTGACGGCCCCGGCGGTGCCCAGCAACGCCGGCAGCAGGAACAGCTTTGCCGAGTCAGAAGCCCCCGATCCCAGCTTCAGTAACGGGGTGTTAATCTCACAGGTACAGAAGGCGAGGGGGGCCCTGGGGCAGGGACAGGCTTGGGACTCCGGGGTGAAGCGTTGCCCAGAAGTGCTCAGGAGTTTCCCAAGAGAGGCCAGGGTTTTCACGGCCTCTTGATGCCGCTTGTGGTGTGTGACACATGGCCTGAGCCACTTGGTCCTCTCCACTGAGGGCTCCTGGTGTCCTGCTGTGCCCTCAGCCCCTGCCAGCCCTGCTCCCCTCTTGGGAAGGCGGCTGCTCAGCGGCAGCTCCACAGCTCCGGAGGCACTTCCAGAGTCAGCACTGGAAGCACCGGCATGTTCAGGGGAAAAAGGGGACACTGTGGTGCAGGAGAGGGCGCTGCCCGGCGTCACCAGCTCTCTCTCATCCCCTCTCGCTGCTGGACACAGCACAGACAGAAGCTGCCGGCCTGGGGCTGCAGCCTGGCTGCCCAGCAGCTGGCGGAGCACCCAGGGTTACAGCGGGGGGGGGATCGAAGTGTGTGTGAGGGTGCTGCTGCGCCACCCCCGCACAGGGACAGAGAGGTGAGGTGTGCTGCGGGAAAGGGCACCCCCAGGGCTGCTGCGGAGAGGCAGAAGAGCCTGACCGTTAGCTCAGTGTTGCTTTGAAGAGCTGTGGTCCCTGGGTGGTGTGCAACCAGCTGTGACCCTCTCTGTGGCTTCGATCCACACAGGAAGGTTTCCTGTCCCCGGCCTTCGCAAAGGAGGAGCGGAAGCACAGGAGGCCCTATGAATTTGAGACTGAGAGAGATGCTAAACAGAGGAGCCTGGAGCAGCTGGCAGCAGCCCACATCCATCCACCCATTGTGCTGAACGGCTGGCGTGATGCGGCAGTGGACTTGTCCAGAGCCTCTGACGGTTCCCCGGGGAACTCCTCTCCTTTCCCCCTGACCACCAACATGGCCAAACTGGGGACGGTCAACACCCTCCAGGGCTCCCTGGGCATGGACTTGTCTGGCATCCTCCAGGCAGGGTTAATCCATCCTGTCACGGGACAAATTGTGAACGGCAGCCTCCGAAGAGACGATGCTGCCATGAGGAGGAGACGGGGCAGGAGAAAAAATGTAGAAGGGATGGACCTCATCTTCTTGAAGGAGAGGCCTCTTCCAACCAGGCTGCAGGTGGGTTGATGCTCTCCCATTTCACATGGCCCTGATGGAGTTGGCACGATTTGTCTCACGGTCCAGCTCTCCCCTACAAGCTCTGCTGTCCGTGCCGATGCGGGACCTCCTCCGGGACAGCTTCCCTGTGCGGGAGCAGGCAGGAGCAGATCCTGCTCTAGGGAGGGAGGGAGGTTTTCCCTCTGGCCTGCAGCATTCTGCTTGGAGTGTCCAGGTGTTACCAACAGCAGCTGTCCCACCTCAGGGGGTGTCTGGGGTTAGAGAACATGAGGAAAGGTCCTTGACTGCCTTGGAGCACTGGCCAAGAGCCTCCTGCCCCCTTTCTCGTTCTACCCTGGGATCCACCCAAAGATGAATGGGGCTCTGGGAGCAAAACTAGTCCCTCTAGACCTTGCTAGGAGTGATCTGGGAGCAAATTGGTCCTTCAGGTGAATGGGGTGTTTCCAGGGGAGTTCAGAAGCATCTCCCAGCCCACTCTGCCCTCCGTGCCACCAGTGCTGGGAACTGAGCGGACACATGATGCCGTGGTGGGGTGGTGGTTTAAGGAACAGGCACTGGCAATCTGGATTAATCTGTGTGGTGGGAGCAGATGCCCTGCTTTGGGAGCTCTGCCTTGTGTGCACATGCATCCCCACATGCTGCTGATGGGCTCTCCCTGCTCCTCCCTCCACACCAGGATGTTCAGGAGGATCAGCCGCAGCCCCCCCAGAACAGCCCCCTCCCCGACGGGCCGGTTGCTGCTACCTCAACCCCACAGCCGGTCCCAGCTGCAGGCGGCCAAGCGGAGAAGGCCGTCCCCAATAAGAGTCTCCTCGACTGGCTCCGGCAGCAGTCCGACTACACACTCGACGTTCCCAGCTTTGGCACAGTAAGGGTGGCCTGCGGTGGCACGTGTGTCTGTCTGTCTGTGTGTCTGCCTTGTGTGTTCCCCTTTGTGTTAGGTTTTCTGCAATTGCTCTGGAGTTCAGGGCTCCCACAAGTGTCTCAAATGCAGCCTTTTTCCCTGTACTGTGGTTTGTGGTGTTCACCAAGGCTACTTGGGAGGTTCATCACACGTTTGGGAGGCGGGCACAGTGAAAGGTGCTTGCTGAGCTGTGTTCTCCCTCCCCAAGGTCCATTCTGCAGCCCCAGTGCATCTGTCTGCCTGGTGCAGTTGGTCCAACGTCTTGCAGAAGCATCAGGGATGGGGAGAGAAATGGGAAAAGGGATTTGGGATACTCGGGGTTTGTCTGTGTTGCTCCCTTTCACCTGAGGCCATTCTAGGCAGTGCTGTTGTATTAAATAAGGTTCCCAGATAAGGGGAAAACCTCCTCGCTTTAATAACTGGACTGAAGCGGCTGTGTCACAGGCTGCAAAGGCTGCGGGTGTGTGACCGTGGGTGCCGTCAGAAAACAGAATGGCAGAGAGTGGGGTGCAGAGTCTGTCTGATTCCTCTTGACATCTTATAAGCATCTACCTCTTGGTTTCATAGATTGCTTTGTTCCAAGTCTGAGCCTTAGCCTGTTAGACCATGTGGTAGGCAGAGCACAGGCTGTAAAACACAGTAGGAAGAGATATGGTGGTCATGCATAAAAGACTGTGCATCTTGGTGCTGAAGGTTGGTGTTCCCAAGGCACATGGGGGATTCCTTGGAGCTGGGAGCTCAGGCAAGCTGTGTTTGGGAGCTCCTGAAGGATGAGGAGCCCAGTGTTTGCTCAAGCAGGATGGCCCTGGCTTTTCCAAGTCTGGAGGCAGGTGCAGCTCTGTGCCCAAGGCCAGCTCCTGGGAGCACTGTGCGAAGTAGGCAGATGGTGGAACAGGCATGGAGGTGCCTTCTCAGTGCTTTCCATCACCCCTGCCTTCCCTGGGGACTGACTGGAGCTCGCCCAGCCTGGCCATGCGGCTGGGGAACCTCCCAGCAAGCCCCAGCGCCCTGGGCCAGCCCTGCAGAGCCTCCCGGTCGGGACGGGTGTCCTCGCTCCAGGTGGGTTACATTGGAAGCTGCTTTGGGTACTGCAGCAGCTCTGCTCGTTGAAGGACAGACCAGGCTCTCGGGAATCAGAGCCCGTAGTCGTTCGCTGTAATGCCACATCCTTGCAGGCGCGTTGTCACCGGGACTCAGTGCACGCGGTGGGTGTGCAGCGACTCAGCTGTAACGCTCTAGGTTGCAGTCCTGAAAGCTCTGATCCCGAAGAAAGGAGGTGCAGCAGGTCTGCAGCGGGAACAGCTGAAACAGGAGCGAAACAGAGCTGGCGAGAAGCAGTAGCCGTATCAGACTGACAGGAGATGGCACACGCAGACCTGTTCTCTCTTTCTAGCTGTAGCAAATGCCCCATTTACAGACGCACATACGTGAATTGGCAGTAGGTTACAGTTTTAGGGTTGGAGGGGAATTAGGAAGGGCTGGAGGAGTCTAAGTGGGGTGCACTGAAAACCCCTTTACACCTACAAAACTCCCTTGTGCTCATGCGAGGGCTGGCCCTGTGGCAGGGACCAGCTTGTGCTCCCAACCAAGTCTGCAGGGACCCTCTGTCCCTTGGGAGCTCATCTGTGCCGCTCTCCTGCAGCGCTTGTAGCCATCCGGGCTCATTAAGCTGTCTAGTCTCATTAACGTTGTCTTGTTTGCACTCCAGAATTTTTCAGACAAGCCCAAGCAGAGGAGGCAACGCTGCAAGGACCCCAGCAAACTGGACATTAGCTCACTCTCGGGAGAGGAGCGGGTGCCTGTGGTACATAAGGGTACCGGACGGCGGGTGAGTGAAGGCCCGTTCTGTGCTCTGCCCTTGGTGTCCTGAAACGCTGAGCAGACCCCGAGCTCACCTGGGGGGAGATTTAATCCAGAGAAGCCTATGGATGGGACAAAAGTCTGGAACACGTCACTGATCTACACTATCCTGTGACACATGTCTGCCCGAGGGGACACAGACCTGCGATATAAGTGACTTTCTATGTGAAGTAAGGGAAGTCTGAGCGTGCGGCCCTGCCAGGGTACACAGACCCCGCAATGGCAAAGGGATTCAGCCTTTGGTTTTAAAGCCACCATCAGCACAGCCCTGGCTGGTGCTTCCCCTCCCAGATTGAATTGTTCCCCTTGAATTCACTGAAATATGCCACAAACCGTAGTACTGCCTTGCAAATATCTTTGTTTTCTTCCTCCTTACGAGGTGCAGGCAGAGCATACTAATACCCATCCAAGTGCTGGGCATGCGGGAAGTGGAGGGTTTGAAGGGCTTTTTCTTGCTTACTGAGCAAGGAGCGTGGATTTGTCTGCAGTTTAATCTCCAGTGCACTGATGCTCACCTCTCAGAATGAGAAGGGATGTTCAAGGATACTTTCCACCCACATTCTTAGGGACACTTAGGACTGCACTAGGTCAGAAGGGGATGTGACATTAATCACATTTAAAACCGAAACTAAAGAGTGAGGCAGAACGAGGCTGTTTCAGCCACATTTGTGTTTCCCCCTGTGACAGCCACAATGGCCATTGGAGACCTGGGCGAATTGGTGGCTTTCCTGGACGTCCTGTCCCCATTGCTTGTTCATGGGGAGGGTGATGGGATGGGCCACAGAGGCTGAACTTGCCTTTTCCCCCTGAACGATGTGTCTGGAGGCAGCAGGCGCTACTGAGTCCTGCAAAGATGGGTAGCAAGGGAGGAGCCTCTGCCCCAGCCAAATTGCAGCAAGGAGTTAGGGGAAGTGTGATCGTATTTCTTGTATTATTTTACATAACTCTTTCTGCAATAGAGGTCATCCTTCTGCTGTGTTTTATAGTTAGGGGGAGCCACGGCACCAGCATTGAAGGAATTGCCAAGGTGGCTTGATGCAAACTTGGAGTATGCTGTTGCAGCTGACTGGGCTGACATTGTTAAGCTTTCAGTAAGTTAGAGCTTTTGGAGAAATCTGTATCATGTCATCTTTTCTTTCCCGTCCCCATCCCCACAACCTTTCTCCAGTGAGGACCCGGGCGCTGTGGGCAGGCCCTGGGGGGGGATGGCGGCAGGGCCGGCGGCACCGGGAGCACGCGGGGCAGGGGGAGGTGGGTGCGTGAAACAGCGCGGCACCGCGGCCACGAGAAGGAGACAAGGGGCTCAGCGCCCTGGGAACGGGGCTCGGCAGCTCAGGGTGACTGTCCGGAAAGCCTCGGGATGCTTAAAAATAGCAGGGCCAAGAGAAACGTCCTAGGAGTTTTAATGCACCTCAGGTGCTGGATGGCTGAGAGTGGACAAAACACATCCTTGTGGGTCAAATTTTCAAAAATACCCTCAGCCGAGGCTTTTCATTGACTCCTGCAAACCCTGCCTGTGCGGCTCTGGGCCCCGGGAATGGCCCCAGGGGTCACAGGGCTCAGGCGGGGCAGGGCCAGGACGCAGCCTCACCCACCCCAGCCATCCACCCTGCTTGTCACACCGGTCCCAGGAGGAGGAGGAGGAAGAGGAGCGCTCCCCCGGCACACGGGCACTGCCGACCGCCCTGCCCACGGCGGCCTGGCCTCTCCAGCCTTCTCCTGCCTCCCTCTTGCTGCTCCCGGGTTTTGGGGCTGCCGTGGTTTGTGTGACGCCTTGCAGAGGGCTGGAGGGGCAGGCAATTGGCTTAGAGATTTGTACTGCTCTCAAATTTGCTTTTAATTAGCACTGGGGATTTGGCATGGTCTGTCCCACTGCCCGGGAAGCAGCTCCCCGTCCAGCCCGGTGTCAGCGCCTGTTCTAGGTGCCCAGCACCCGCGCGAGCTGGCAGCTCTTCCTCGCCTTCGCTTGCAGGGGGCGGCGTCTGTGCCGGTCGAACGGGCACCCGCGCGGGTTCGGCAGCTGCGCGCCCGTTAGCACTCGCACCCCCAGCCCCAGCAGCACTTTGCTTCTGGCCGGTGCCCGTCCGTCCTGGCCCCAGCGTGCAGGGGGACGTCCGGCTGCTGCGGGCGCTGCGCCGGGCGGGAGCGCGGGCACCGCTGTGGCCCCAGTCCCGCGCCGGCTTTCCCCCGTGCCAGGGGAGCAGAGCGGAAGATTCTCCTCTCTGGGCTGCGCAGGCTGCGGAGTCACTTGATTCAAGTTTCTGCACGGCAGGTGTCAATGGGAAATACATTTCCTACCGAAATCTGTTATTTGAAGTGGTTCGAAAGAGCGGTAATGCCACAAAGAAAATGTTTAAATGTCTGTGATGCGTTTGCTGAAAAACTGAGTTTTAAACTACACTGTGGACCCCACCTGCGTAACCGGACAGGCTCACCCAGTTGTGGCCGCTGGGTTCTGGTCCCATATCTCGATGCTCAGAAGAACCTTCCTGGTGTCTCGGTGGAGCTCTAACCAGGAGCTCCTCAGACAGCACGTCCTCTGTCTGCGTGCCATCCCACGCCGCTTTGCTGTCCTGCAGAGCATTGCAAATTTGGCTGTTCGCATCTAAAACACACAATTTTTCACCTGTTGCTGAAGCAGTGATTAAAGGCGGGAAGGGAGCTAAGCTGGCGTTGACACAGAGCTGCCCCGGTGCTTCTGGTGTTGGGAACGGCCGACGCTGAGGGCTTGGGTGAAAATACGGGGTGAAAGTGTGTGTCCTCCTTTCCTCTTGGTGCCTTTTGGCACTGCAGTACCATGCCAGAATAGAGCGAGGGTTTTTTGCATTTGACAGCATCCCTTGGGGAAAAGTTGCGTGTACCTCTCAAATTCCATATCATGTAGGGAAATATTTCTGTGCTGGCAACATCTGGGATGCAGATGCAAGCACAGAAAAGCCGGATTTCCTTTGATGCAGTAATAACTGTCGGGTGTTTTCTGTTGTGTGTGTTTCGTTTTCAGGGCTACTTACCGGAAAGCAAATTCAATCGCATCCTAACCGAGCCCGTGCTCCGAGACGTGGGGCCCCGCCGGAGGGGGAGAAGGCCCCGAAGCGAACTCATTAAAGGCCCTGGTGTTGTTGCAGATTCTTCTTCTGGGATGGGACCATTGTTCATGAATGGACTGATCGCTGGGATGGATCTAGTGGGACTTCAGAACATGAGAAACATGCAAGGGATCCCTCTGACCGGGCTGGTTGGGTTTCCCGCTGGGTTTGCAGCAGTGCCCGCCGGCGAGGATGTGAAAAGCACCCTCAGTATGTTGCCCATGATGCTGCCGGGCATGGCTACCGTTCCGCAGATGTTTGGCGTTGGAGGACTTCTCAACCCCCCCATGACAACGACCTGTACTGCGACTGCTCCGACTTCGTTAACAAGCACAACGAAAAGTGGTACAGCCAGCGCAGAGAAAGCTACTGAGGATAAACAGAGCAGCCAGGACGTGAAAAAAGAAACTCTCTCGGAAGATAAGCCTGGTCCTAGTTCGTTTTCTAATCAGACAGAATCTGCAATAACTACCAGTAGTCCTGTAGCTTTTAACCCGTTTCTCATCCCAGGGATGTCTCCTGGACTGATCTATCCCTCCATGTTTCTGTCCCCCGGCATCGGCATGGCGCTGCCCGGCATGCAGCAGGGCCGGCACGCCGAGCCCGCCCTGGAGAGCCAGAAGCGCAAGAGGAAGAAAGCGAAAGGGGAATCGGCACAGCCGGAGCCAGAAACTGTCCCGCTGCCGGAGAAAGAAGCTGCGAGCAGTCAGAACTGTACAGAGCAGCCGCCGCCTTCGTCGGCAGAGAAGGAGCAGGGCGGACCAGCAGAGGAGGAGCGCGAAGCGGCTCGCGATACCGATTAGAACTTCTGTTTCATTTCAAAAAAAAAAAACACAAAAAGATTGTGGCTTGTGAGTTTCTTATCCCATAAACTCTTTGTTACTTACCCTCCCGCCCCACTCCGCCTTCATAAACCTGTGTTTCCATGAGTAATATTATCTACCTAATTCCCTGTCAGAAAAAAACTCTGGTGACATACTACATGTTAATAGTTGCAGGGTCTTGCCACTTTATTAGATAAACAGTGTTGTCTAGCTAGTATGGGAGGCACCGAATTCTTGTTCTGTTTTTCCAGTCGTTCATCCCAGCCGACGATAGCAAATCCAGTACTCGGTCACCCCCGCAAATTGCTCACTCCTTTGAGAAGAAAAAAGCAGCATAAAAACAAGAGCGAAAGAAAAGTCTTTACCTCTTGGTCTACACGCAGACAAGGGTCTTTCTGTCTACAGCGACACTGAACAAAAAAGCCTGTATTTGGGGGTAAAAAGCACAGCTATAGTAAGTGCTAATGTGTATTTTTGATTTAAAGTATTTCCCTATTTTATCATGGTTACTAGAATAGTAGTATAGACAGAAGTATATAACTAATGATTGAAAATGCATATATTCATTTCTCTGAAAGGAAAAAGCATAACTGGTAGTGATATAATTTCTTTATCATCCCCACCTCAAAGGTCCGGACACAAACTGCAGCGAGTGAAAATATGACATAGACGTTCTTTTGTATTTTTTAAAACCAAAGTTTGGTTTTGCGTTACGTGGAGTTTAGTTGCCCTTTCCTCGATAGTTACAAGAACTTTTCAGCTTGAGCTGGAAAGGTTTTGCACATCTTGCATGACTTTTTTGGGATTACTGTACCTGTAGCTACCAGTCTCTTCATTGTTCTGCTGGTCTTCAGTTCTCTATGGCGTTAGTTCTCATCTATGGCATTAGAAGTGCTGTAAAGGTATTGTTTTTCCAGCCATGAACGGGCCGCATTGATTTTAATGCTGTTATATGAACACTGAGGCTTTTTGAGTTATGTTTTCCACTCCTTACCCCAGAAGCAACGTCCTTTCAGCAAACAAGGAGCAGGCTGTGCCCAGCTTGGCGAGTCCTCAGGGACGGACCGTGGAGACTTTCAGAGCCTGAGTTTCTTCTTTTCTAGCGTTAGACTGTGAAGAGATGACCTTGGCTTCTTCTTTCCATTCCGTTTGCTGTTGAGCAGTATTTCCGAGTCCCACCCCCATTGGCAAACGATTCTGACGTCTGCGTTTTACACGGACGGGGTTCGATGGCGCCGGCCCCGCAGCTCCGGGTACTGAGAGCCCTCCGCAGGCTCCTTCCCCTCGCTCCTCCTCTCGTTTTTCTTTCTCTTGGGCTTGTCCTTATTTGCAGCTCATGGTCTGAGACTTGAAATAAGCCCGCGGTGGCGCAGGGAGACGGAGGGCAGGCTGGTGAGGGAGCTGGGAGCGCGCTAGTCATCGGTTCCACTTTGGGTTGTCACAATTTACTGTATTTTTTACTTATTTTCTGTTACAGTTTTGCTAATTTATCAGATGGTCCAAATGTTTTGACATAACTATTTCAGTTTGCATTATTTATTTATGATGCTTTTTTGTCATTGTCTTTTATACACTTGGGATCATAAATTATGTACATGTTAAAAAATTAGCATCTCAAAGAAGTCTGTTACCCACGGTCTAAAAAGCATTTGGTTTATATTTTCACGGAATTTTTTCCCAGTTTACTGGATTGGATGATTTTTTTTTTTTAAAGTATGTAACCAATCATAATACACCCCCCTCCCCGATAATTAAATGTGTTCTATTTAATAACATCCTCGTAGCATAGATACTGTATCACTATCGACAGATTTCTTAGAAATGCTGCTATCGCTATTTAACTAACATTTTGTTCAGTTTTGCCTCCAGTGGAAGCAGAAAGGGTTTTTTCAGCTGTTAAATCCAAAATCAATATAATTTATTTATGTAAAAAAAAAAAAATCACGATTGATATATTTTTGAACCTTTTAAGTACTAACTTTCTTTTTATTCAGTAGAACATGTACTTGCCCTAAATCCTTAAAATACAAATGCTATAAAACTTCGTTTATCTTCAACGCCTTACTGTGAATGGATACAGAAATCTCTTCAGAGTCCATTTCATGTTACGGGATGGTTTTTCCAGGGTTACACGCGTAAGGAACAGGGTTTAAAGTTAAATTTATTTAATTAGCCAGCATGCTCTATACCTTGTTCTTCCTTATCAGACATGTATGCTGTGTCTCTGGGTGTTTAGGCTTCTCTTTGGCTGCTACTTTGTGACCCTTTTGCAACCCGATATACTCTGTGGATCATTTAGACTGTAAGGCCTAAGCGGCTTCCTCTTCTTTTCCATCATATCCGAAACAAATGCCAAATTTCCACCGGTTTTCATGGCTACTCACACAAACATACATTCTTCACCAAATGTGCTAACAAAATAAACTGTCTGTGCTCTTGAACATGGATTTAAAGAAAAAGATTTAAAAGTCAGATTTTTATTTTTTTAATTTAGTGACTAGATGCTTATCTTTCAAACTTGGCAGAGCCTTGCTACAGATGTATATAATTTTTTCCAGCAAATATATGTGAATGTTTAATTCACCTGACTCAGTGATAAACGTTACTTGCCTTTTTGCAGCACGACCCCGTGGAGAAGCTGCGGGCCCAGCGGACTGTCCCTCCCTCGGGGCCACCGAGGGGGCCGCGCTCAGCCCCGATGCGCCAGCAGCTCTTGCGGCAGTGCCGGGGTTAACTTGCCATGCTGGGTGGGTTAACTCGCTGTGCTGTAGGGGTTAACTCGCTGTGTCATGGGGTTAACTCGCAATGCTGAGGGGGTTAACTCGCTGTGCTGTAGGGGTTAACTCGCCATGCTGGGTAGGTTAACTCGCTGTGCTGTAGGGGTTAACTCACGATGCGGAGGGGGTTAAGTCACTGTGCTGTAGGGGTTAACTTGCCATGCTGGATGGGTTAACTCGCTGTGCCGTGGGGGTTAACTCGCCATGTTGAGTGGGTTAACTCTCTGTGCCATAGGGGTTAACTCGCCATGCTGAGTGGGTTAAGTCACTGTGCTGTAGGGGTTAACTCGCCATGCTGGGTGGGTTAACTCGCTGTGCTGTAGGGGTTAACTCGACGTGCTGAGTGGGTTAAGTCACTGTGCCATGGGGTTAACTTGCTGTGGTGGGTGGGTTAACTCACTGTTCATGGGGGTTAACTCACCACGCTGGGTGGATTAACTCGCTGTGCCGTGTGGGTTAACTCGCCATGCTGTGGGGTTTAACTCGCTGTTCCACGGGGGTTAACTTCCCGTGTCGTGAGGGTTAACTTGCTGTGCCATGGGGGTTAACTCGCCGTGCTGGGTGGGTTAACCCGCGCTGCCGTGTGGATTAACTCGCTGTTCCACGGGGGTTCTCTTACTGTGCCGTGTGTGTTCACTCGCTCTGCCGTGTGAGTTAACTTGTGTTTCGGGATCACGTGGCCTCAGTGACCCGCGTCACCCGGAGGGACAGTCAGGAGCCCCCGCACCAGCTGCAGCCCTTCACACCTACACCACCATTCCCAGCAGGAGGAGTTTGGTTCCTCTTACCGAGAAATTCAGCATCTCCATCTAAGCCTTGTAAAATGCTGATAGGTGCCCAATAAATACTTGTCATAAATCTCAATGTAAGGATCTCATGCTTTAGAAAAGTAAGAACTACTTCAGTTTTTCAGCCGAATAAACGTATGTATAGGAAAAGCTGGACAATTTAAGGTACAGGAAAAAATGCACAGAGTAAACCAAGAGTTTTTGCTGGCTCCCCCTGCCCTCGTGTAAGCACCTTGTCCTGGCATTTTGTTGCTGTGTTTATTTGTGGAGAGAAACAGGAGAGCAGCAGGCAGACCAGGTATTGGGTATTGCCTGGACAGGGCAGGGGACAAAACGGTGTGAGCTCCCGAGTCTTGCTTTAAACCCCGGCTCTGCACACGGCGGCTTCCACTCGGCATCGCTAACGCAGAATATTCGCTCAAAGGACCTGCGGGAACCGAGAGGTCCCCGGTTCACAAATGTGAGGCGTTTGTGCAGGTGTTTACACTGCGGAGTCCTGGCATTTGCTGTCTCATCAGGTGAGGTGAGTGAGTCACCTGCTGGTAAGGAGTGAGTGGCTGTGGCTGTGGTTGTGGTTGTAGTTGTGGCTGTGGTCGTGGCTGTAGTTGTGGCTGTGGTTGTAGCTGTGGTTGTAGTTGTGGCTGTGGTCGTGGCTGTAGTTGTGGCTGTGGTTGTAGCTGTGGTTGTAGTTGTGGCTGTGGTCGTGGCTGTAGTTGTGGCTGTGGTTGTAGCTGTGGTTGTAGTTGTGGCTGTGGTCGTGGCTGTAGTTGTGGCTGTGGTTGTAGCTGTGGTTGTAGTTGTGGCTGTGGTCGTGGCTGTAGTTGTGGCTGTGGTTGTAGCTGTGGTTGTAGTTGTGGCTGTGGTCGTGGCTGTAGTTGTGGCTGTGGTTGTAGCTGTGGTTGTAGTTGTGGCTGTGGTCGTGGCTGTAGTTGTGGCTGTGGTTGTAGCTGTGGTTGTAGTTGTGGCTGTGGTCGTGGCTGTAGTTGTGGCTGTGGTTGTAGTTGTAGTTGTGGCTGTGGCTGTGGAGGGCGGGCACGGGCAGGCACAGCTCGTTTTGGGTTTTGTTTTGCAGGATCCGTGTGCCCTTTCCCAGAGTGCGAGGGGTGAAGCACCCTGCAGCTGCCCATCTCTGCACTCCCGTCCCTGCCTGGTACAGAAAAGTATCCTCTAGACAGGATCTTTCGTTCATTTTGGTCACAAAAGTGTTGTTAATGATTTCCCTGGGCTGGGGGAGCGTTTCCTGCCCGCAGGGCAGACATCGCAGCTCTGCTGTCCTGACAAAGTTACAAGCAAGGATTTCGGGTCCAAAATCTCAGCTGGCAGTGAGCACAGGGCAATTTCTCTAATGACATTTGGCTTGTATGGAATAAAACTTGAGCTTTTCAGTGCATTTATCATTTCCACCTCTTCAGGAGCCACTTGAGCTCCAGAGCTGTGGAGCACAGGTTGAGTCACGAGAGACCACTTTTTACACATTCAAAGCAGTATTGAGCACTTTACCAAACCGGTAAAAGCACCGTTGGTGGTCCCCGAGTGCTTCGCAGCACATCTGCCAGCACCGCAGCCCGCGCTGGAAAATCAGTGGTAAGAGAAATCCAGCTTATCTCTCGTTTCCCTTCCCAGCTGCCTGCATTACATGCCCTTCACGGTTTGTGTACCTGGCCCGGGAGCATCCTCCTCAGCCTCCTGCTGTAGTTTTTGGGGCCTTCGAGGTTTCATGGTGCACCCATGGGTGGCTCGAGGCCATCGGTGCAGTGCAGGCAGCGCTAATTCCTGGAGAATTCAGATTTCACCTCAAAAGGCATAAAACAATGCAAGGTCCCCAGGTACAAACTCAGGCCCACTTCCCCATCTCGCCCCGTTACCCGTCCGGCGGGATTTTCCCCAGAGGAACGGGGGTTCGGCACCGTTATTTGGCTGCCGTTTGCCAGTGGTCCGGTTGGGGATGTGATGTTAGTGGTTGAGCCTGAAAGCATCAGTTGGTGCAGGACCAGAACTGGCCCTCGGGGTCTTGGGGAACAGCAGTGGCTGTGGAACGAGACGCTGAGAGCAGTGGGGGCGGTTGCAGATGCTCTGCCGCGATCTGCTCGTCTCTCCTGGATCCTGCCAGGCACTTTGCTGTTCATTTTTCAGCTGGGTGTGTGGTAGCAAACCAAGACATTTTGCAGGAACAGCCTGCACCACTTAGAAGGACAAAACAGATTTTTAAGGGAAAACCTCAAGGTGACTGACTTTTTTTTCAGACAAAGGGCACAGATTTCTAACAGAGGAACAAATGCAGAAAAAGCAAAGCTCAGGTCCCTCTGAGGAAGGCACAACTTTATTCCTGAAAGAATAAATATGACTGTAGGACTCTGTGTAGCCTAATTATCAGCGATTAAATGCATTTCCTGGCTTTTCACGGCAGTCTGTTTTCCTTGCTCTTACAGCAAATCATTTCGCAGGCACATTTGGGTGCTGGGATTAAAGCTGCCTTTTAGGGGAAGGAACATTTTGGAAGGCGCTTGGTGAGGGACCAGCTCCCCCAGCCCGTGGCTTCCGGCCGAATGATCCCTGGGCTTTAACAGAAATTAAACCCAGCGCATGCAGAACCACAGCTCAGGTCAGAAGCCGCTGCGGGGGGAGCAAACGCCGCTCCCGCCGCGGAGAGACCCCCGCGACCCCCGGCCGGACCCACCGAGCGCACACACGCGTGGGGCCGCCCCTCCCAACTCTCCCCAGGCCCCGCCCCGTTTTCACCGCGGTCCCGCCCACCCCCTCAGGCCCCGCCTCGTTTTCCCCAAAATCCCGCCCTGTCTCGTC
>VWYH01002529.1:156349-186568 GCA_013399365.1 Pampusana beccarii | reverse complement strand
CCCGCCGAGCCCGGCGCCGCCATCGAGCGGCTCTGCCAGGAGCTCAACCTGGACGCGCTCAGCGCCGCCGAGGCGCTGCGGGACTTCACGGCGCTGCGGGGCACCTACAGCCTGGAGGTGAGGGGGCCGGGCCGGGCGGGGCCCTGTCAGGGGCGGAGCGGGACGAGCTCCCGCCGCGGGACGTGCCGGAGGGGCCGGGCGCGGGGCGGCTGCACCGGGGCGGCCTCTGCCCGCAGTGAGCGCTGCCCGTGTGTGTGTATAACTGTGCATATCCACCAAGATGCTGAAGGGAGTGGAGCATCTGCCGTGTGAGGAAAGGCTGAGGGAGCTGGGGCTCTGGAGCTTGGAGAAGAGGAGACTGAGGGGTGACCTCATTCATGGGGATCAATATGGAAAGGGGCAGTGTCAGGAGGATGGAGCCAGGCTCTTCTCGGTGACAACCAGTGACAGGACAAGGGGCAATGGGTGCAAACTGGAACACAGGAGGTTCCACTTAAATATGAGAAGAAACTTCTTCCTGGTGAGGGTGGCAGAGCCTGGCCCAGGCTGCCCAGGGAGGTTGTGGAGTCTCCTTCTGTGCAGCCATTCAAACCCGCCTGGACACCTTCTGTGTGACCTCATCTGGGTGTTCCTGCTCCGGGGGGATTGCACTGGGTGAGCTTCCAAGGTCCCTTCCAACCCCTGACATTCTGTAATCCTGTGCTGTCCCGTCCCTCCGCAGGGCGAGGCGCTGCACTGGCTGGCCTGCGCCCTCTACGTCGCCTGCCGCAAGAGCCGGGTGCCCACGGTGGGCAGTGGGCTGATGGAGGGGAACGGCGTGTCCCTCACCAGGATCCTGCGCTCCGCCAGACTCAGGTGAGCTCTCCCGGGTTGCTAATTGCCCTGGCTAATTGCTGGCTGCTCCAGCGCTAATGTGGTGCTCTGCTGTACTGCTCGTTCAGACACCCACTCATTTTCTCATGGCTCCAAGCGCTGCAAAATGCATGTCCTGAGGTAATAGTGTAGAAGTAATAAATCCTCTTTTGTTAAAAATGGAAATAAGATGCAAATACGTAATTCTCAACTTTAAGCCTTTGAAAAGCGTCCCACATCAGACCAACAATTGTTCCACCTACGCCAGTTATTTATTTTTCTCTTTGTAGTTAATCGAACCACAAGCAAGGCTCTGTTCTGTTAGCAATTCAGATAAGACTCATCTGAGTTGGGATTTAGGCCAAATCGCTCAGTGCAGCGTGGCGGCTGCATCGTTCTGGGGACGCAACGGCGGTCACAGAGGAGCTGACACCCCTCAGGGCTCTGGCTGAGCTGCGCTGACCCGAGATGACGGAACTCAGAATGTTTCTGTTCCACTGATGCACCCGTTCTCAACTGAACTGCCAGAGGGGGGGTTGCCAGTGTAATTACACATACAGTTAATGAGTTTTTGTGTAGGTAGCTTTGACAGGCATAGACTCTCATTTGTGGTTTTGTTGCCTCTCCTGCCTCCCCTCAACATGTGCAGAGCTGTGCGCACTCTTTCCTTTCTACCCCTCACGGCTGTGCTGGCAGCCCTCAAATAAAACTTGTGTTTCCGTGCTTGTGACTTAAAGAGAGTCAAGGAGAAAAAACAAAGTGATAAAAAGCAAGAAGCTTACAATACGTGCAGTTTGGGAGTATGTAAAAAGAAATGGTATACCTGTTTATTAATCAAATTAGTTGCTAAGGCGTAAATGTGTTGCATTTTGGCTTTTTGAAAAATTCAGAATGAAAGAAGTTAAAGCTCAAAATAAAGTACACTTTTCTTTTTTTTCTTTTAAGTTTAATTCAGTTTTTTAGCAAAATGAAGAAGTGGATGGACATGTCAAATCTACCACAGGAGTTCCGAGAGCGAGTGGAGAGGCTGGAGAGAAATTTCGAAGTGTCAACTGTGATTTTCAAAAAGTTTGAACCAATATTTTTGGATATATTTCAAAACCCTTACGAAGAAACTTCTAAACCACTGCGAAGCAGGAAACAGAGGTATTTTTGAGATTTAATGTGACTTTTCCATGGAAAGGGCTGTACCTCATATAAATGTATGAAAAGTAAGATTATTATTCGTGCTTTAGAAAGTCACGTAAAGTTCTGAAGTTTAAGGGTCTGTTGTGGCCTTGATTCTGAAATGCAGCAAACACGGAAATGCCCTCAGTCTTGGCGGGGGGCAGCTCCTGGCAGCAGAGCTGCGTGTGCGGTGGCTGGTGACGCTGTTCCCTGGCCCGTGGTGGGAGAGGCGCGGGGAGATGGGTTCGCTGAGGTGCGGCCAGGCCGACACTTGGA
Source organism: Pampusana beccarii (assembly GCA_013399365.1). Lineage (NCBI taxonomy): Eukaryota > Metazoa > Chordata > Aves > Columbiformes > Columbidae > Pampusana > Pampusana beccarii. The sequence continues at coordinate 184,273 of VWYH01002529.1, read as the reverse complement.
AGCATTTAGCAGCAACAACTGTAGTAGCACAGGGATGTTTTGTCTTGCTGAGGCGGTTGGTCTCGTGACATGATCCCTCCATGCAAAGCACGTTACATCCGCAGCCACCTCCACCTTACTGGATTTTTAACATGATTGCCAGATGAGTGGTACCAACATATGGACGACAACATTCAACTGATGCACTTATAGCTTATGATGAACTTCGTAACTGGTGGTGTGGCTGTCCAGACGCACACAGAGCTGCTGCCGTAATTAGAGCAGTTTGTCCGTGCTGCCCGTGCCTGCGCAGCCAGCTCTGGGATGGCGTTATAGTGAGAGCGTAACCTCGGTGACGAGGGAGCAGAGCTGGGTCTGCGCGAGGTATTTATGCCAGCTCAGGTCTGTCCTCTGAAAGTGAGGGGGGATAATTGTTCTGATAAAACACTCCAGCGTGGCTCCACGTCTGCGGGTGGAAAGGACACTGCTGCTGCTGCAGCTCTTCCCGCGTGGCACGGAGCTTTGCCGTGTGTTGGGAGATATTTTGTCAGCGTGCTCTGTTAATTAATGTTCCTTCATTGGGGCAGCGTTCGGTAGTGTCACCACAGCTTTAGCTTCTCTGTGGGCTGTCTCGCATAATGTCTTCCCTGGTTTTCCAGCTCTGTGGTTTTGGATAATTTCTACTCCAAACACAATTTAGCAGATGAGCTGTAATACAAGCTGTAGTTGCTTATTTTGAAGGGATGGCTGATGCTTTAGTGAAATACTTAGGAAAAAACACTGCTGGAATTTATATAGTGCTTGATATCTCCCCTCCTGCAGCTGCGGGAGGATCCTGTTGGAGACGTGACACCAGCAAAACCGCGTCTCCTGGGTCACGAGCCAAAGGCACCGGTAGCTCGGAGAAGGTCAGGAGGCCGGGGATGCTGCGAAACGCTCTGTGGAGTGACACAGGAGATAGTGAAAGCTGAAATTAGGACATGCAGCTTAGGTTGTGCCTTAGTGTGAAGTTAAAATAGATGATGGCACTGACTGTTATTTTAAACAAGCAAATGGAAAGAAATTCTTATTGTAAAACAAGCTTCAGCTTCCTGGAACTGAGGACTGACTTCTCGTTCCTTTTCCTCTCTGCCAGACGGGTGCCCTGCAGTGTTAAAGATCTCTTCAACTTCTGCTGGACGCTCTTTGTGTACACTAAGGGTAAGCTGGCTCTTTTTAGCTGCGTGGTTTGTATACGTTCTGAGTTATGAACTTCTTTTGTGTTGCTTGACGTGATGTGCTGTCTCTTAAAGGTAATTTCCGTATGATCGGAGATGATTTAGTAAATTCCTATCATTTGCTTCTGTGCTGCTTGGACCTGATTTTTGCAAATGCCCTTTTGTGTCCAAATAGAAGAGATTTGCTAAATCCATCATTTAAAGGTACGGTGGGGACAGATTATTTAAAATCAAATATGCTTTGTTCTCTTATTTCTTTTAAAATGAAGTTGAAGGTTGGTTGTGGTTTTTTTTCTCTTCCCCCTCCTCCTTGTTCTCAGGGTTACCGGTGGATTTCCACGTGACAGAGATCAAAGCCTCTGAAGACGCTCCTTGCATCATTGCCACGCTGTGCGAGCTGCATGACGGGCTTTTAGTAGAAGCAAAAGGAATAAAGGAGCACTACTTTAAACCATACATTTCAAAACTGTTTGATAGGAAGGTACATCTTACTAGTTTTAAGAATTCATGGTACTGCTTGAGTGAATGATCTAGAGACTGTTTAAACCCTGCGGGTTCTGCAGGAAGGATTACTCACAGGGATGTGAACTTGGGCTGAGTCAAGTTTTCTTTGTATGTATTTTAGCATGAGCAGAATATACTCTTGCTTTTAATCATGTGTGCTGTAAGGTCCCCTCTGTTTTGACTCTTTATGTCAGTGAAGAATCTTTGCTTTCCTTTCTTGGCAGTGGGAAACTCAGTTGTGGACAATAATGATTTCTTCAGGCAATAATTTCACTGTGAAATAACTTTATAACTGTCACGATAGTGTGAGTCCTGCTGCTTGTCTTGGAGTTGAGCAAAACGCTTTTGGAAGGAAGAGAGTGACGCTGCAGGTGTCCAAATGGTTCTGTTTGGTTTGATACTGGAAATGTCTTCCAAGCTCTGCAATTTCTGTGTAGTTGTTCGTCAGTTCAATGGAGCAGATGTTAAATAGCAGTGCTGGTTCTGAAGAGTGAGTTTGGGTAGAGCTTGGATAGAACTGGGCTGTGTCCTCATCTCTTTGTCTTGCTTGTGGTGTTGTAGTCCTTTGGTCTAGAAAAAAAGTCCAGTTATGTTCCTAAATCTCATTTTCTTTTTGGCTACAACCATCATGCCCTCACACTGTTAGAGTTGGAACAGTTTTAATTTTATTATGTAAGATATTTCTGCTTTTATTCTTAGATCTTAAAAGGAGAATGTCTGTTGGATCTTTGCAATTTTACAGAAAATAAGTAAGTTACAGCTTATGTTCTTAATCATGGGGTTTGGTTTAATTTCTAAAATACAGGCCTTTGAATGCTAACTCTCAGGTTTTCCTGTTCCTTTATTTTAGCATAACTCATGTTTTTTGGTTATTTGACAATCAAAGCTGCTATGTGGCTGAAATGCTTTCTGTATGTGGGATGTGTCAAATGTCAGGATCAGCTGCAGAGGCTCTTCCTTGATGTCGGGTTTTGTGGTGCTTGCCCTTATTTTCTGGCAGCTGTAACCTTAGAGTAATCTAATGCAAATCAAAACCTTCACTCTGAAATTCATGGGTGCGTTTCTATACATTCCTCAAATATTAGACCTGAGTAAGGAAGTCCTTAGATTCGTCAGTCTCCAGTTGAGTGTCTGAATCTGTGAATGCATCAGAAGTACTCGAAAGAAACACAAGCAACAATTGCAAAACCACAAAAAAGAGGTAGAGTGTTTTCTGTGGGAGGCAAGTACAGTTGTTTCAGAAACTTAAAATTCACTTCTGAAAGGTAATTTAAATGCAAAATATGAACAGCAGCTGCTTTGTTCTGGATCCCTTCAAGGTTTTTTTTGGCTTTTCCAAAAATACCCGGTAGTTTGTTTATGCAAGGTGAGAATTTTAAGCAAAGGCTCACTTGTTTTAGCAATGTAGATAACACTCAAATTTATATATAAAACGGTATTGCTGTGATCCATTTGAAGCAGTGACCTTCTCTTAGTATTTCTATTTAAATATTAATCATATTACTTTAATACCACTGTCATATGGAATGATACAGTAGCCCTTGTTCTTCTGAAAGTACTTTGGTCTAGCAAGGGAACCTGGAAGCCTCTCTTTGTCTTTGTCCAAACTTCTAATGGACCTTCACTGCTGAAAGGCACGGGGAAGGTGAACCTGTCACACTGTCCAGTTTCCTGTGGGATCACAGAATCGCTTGCATCCTGAATACATTGTTATGTTCCATTAATATACATGCTTAAGTGGTAGCTTGAATTTCTAAGGCACTTTGCAGGCAAAAGGTGTTTTGTATAGCATTCATGTATCACGAAAAACGTGCAGGCAGGATTTATTCATGCGAGCTGTTTATAATTTTTATCCAAAAGTTTTGTTCTGCTTCCCAGGTATAAGCTTAAAGCTTTGCAACCTTTGTGAAACTAAACATTCCTGGTTTACAGCTGGAATAAAGAAAATGAAAGTTATTTTTGGTATCATACATCAGCGGTGATATTAGAAATTGAATCCAGACGGCTAGCTCTTAAATTTCCCTTCCTCTGTACCGTTATGAAAATTAGGGGCTACAAAATGGCAAAAGTAGGAACCAAATGTAGAGGGTTTAATGCAACTGCTGTTAATGTGCTCTATGTATACAGAGGTTTAACTTCTGATCAGTTGAGTGCTTTCAAACTGTTTGCTTCCATCCCAGTTGTGTATCAAAGTTGGTTTTTCCTCCTCTTACTTGAGAGCCACATGTTTTTGGTAAGTGAGGAGGCAGAAGGTCCTGCAGTGAGGGGTTGGCAGGATGAGCAGGGATGCGTGGGTTGCTCGCCACTCTGAGGTTTTGTTCACAAGCAGCACTGCTGCCGAAAGCATTAAACACTTTGAACACACACTGGATTTGGTTTTGTACCTTAGTTCCACTGGCGCTTTTTTGGGTTCTTTAGCAGTTTAAGCTTTGATATAAAACGTGGGCTTTTCTTCCAGCAAAGCACTGAATAAAGAGTATGAAGAGTACGTTCTGACAGTGGGTGACTTCGACGAGCGAGTTTTCCTGGGAGCTGATGCTGAAGAAGAAATTGGCACTCCTCGGAAATTCCCTGCGGACGTGCCGGTAGGGAAGACGGCAGCGAGGGCTCACGTGGAGTGTCATCTTCAGCAGCACTTTGAAAAGGTGATTAACTGAACGCATTCATCTCACGTACTCCTTCAAGTTTCTCCATCCTTGTACGCTCTTTGAATCACTGAAGTGACTTTGAATTTCTTGAACTTCTTCTGGAGGGGAAGATGATGAATGCATTTGCAGGCTGCAGTGAGGGAGAAATGGTGGTGTCTTCTTTGCTGTGGAATTTAGTAACTAACTGTTCCTTAACCAGGATGAGAACACATTCATGTGTGCAGTTTATTTTTGTCCAAGAAAAATCAAAAAGTAGTTAAGACATAAGTATATAGGTTTTATAGTTTTGTTCAAATTTCATTTATATACAATAAGAATACCATGAAACCTTTATACTGGATTAATTTATTTGTTTTCCTGGTATTTCCTTTTTTTTTTTCTTAGTACAGGAAAAGTCACCTGTGTACTGTTCTATGGAAAACAACATTCAGGACATAAAACCCACCAAAGTCTAACTCTCCATTACAAAAAGTAGCCTATAAACAGAGTTAATGTTTCACTGTTTTTAAAAATGTAAAATGTATTTAATGAAGGTGGCTTGTGGCAAAACACTCGATTCCTGACTTTTTAAAGTTGGAGAAGGGGAAAAAGTGGTGCTGGCTGTGAAAGAACCACATGCTGTTTGATCTACCTGTCAATTAAAAAATAAGAATACTTATTACAAGGTGCTAGTGCTTGCTTAAATGAATCATACAGCTTAGCTTTTTCTCCCAAATATAACTGTATTTCATATTCAGACAAATTAAAGAAGGGAATTTGGAGCGAGTTATCAATTTTGATGTTCAGTTTCTGTAGTATAATAACAAGCTCGTGGCTGTTTATTCACACTGACTGCAGGCTTAACCTGTCCTCATTATTCGCCTTGTATCTGCAAACCGTACTCTGTCCTAAGAACTCACAGGGACTGTGAGTGGAAGCATTTGCTTTCTCGTTCTTGCCCTGTATTTTCCAATGTTCCAGTAAGCTTAAAGGTATGTAGGCTTTAAAATTTGAAGGCTTGTTTTCCTATATTTTATTAAAAACAAACCACTTTTGGTGGTTTAATTTTAGTCTGCGTGAAGATTTGTTGTATTTTGTACTTATGGAATCCTGGGAAAACGTTAAGTAATTTTCAGTCAGTTCTGAAGTCACGGGTTTGCTGGCAGCCCTGAGGTAGCGTACTCGTGGTGTCATTTTAATCTTTGCAGTGATTTGCAGGAGATGCTCCTTTGAAAGGTTTTTGAAACAGTCCCATTGACAGAGCTCATTTATTATTTTTGTCTGTCTTGACAGAAAAGGTCGTTTGCACCTTCGACTCCACTGACTGGCAGGAGATACCTACGAGAAAAGGAAGCCGTCATCACTCCTGTCGCTTCAGCAACACAAAGCGTGAGCCGGTTGCAGAACATCGTGGCTGGATTGAAAAATGCACCGAGTGAACAACTTATCACTATTTTTGAGTAAGTGTGTCCACTGCAGCTGCTCTCATGGAAATGGAAACTCATCTTTTTATGTTTGTGACTGCTTTCCTGCTCATATTTGACTTTTTTGTTTGGTGTAGAATATTTTTGTCTTGCCATATTATCGTGTAAGGTCTCCGGATATTTTTTTTTTTAATCAGAATGGACATTTATTATTAGTCACTTAGTATCTGAAGTGCAAAAGTAATGTGTTTTTTTTAAAGCAACCTTCATAAATAGGTGAAAAATATTACTTTTAGTTCTCATCTTTGGAGCTACGGATATTTTGAAAATTTTTCTAGCACTTCTTAAGTTTAGAAACGCTCAGCAAGATCTATTTCTCTTTTGAATGTTTCTTTAATTGTTTTTTTTTTTAAGGACTGTTTGATATTATTTATATTACACAATTAAAACATTAACAGGTCTGTAATCTCCAGTGAAAAAAGCGTGTGTGAAAAGAACTGTGCTTTGGACTACGTGGACCGTTCTATGCTTTTGCCTATTTTCTCTTTCAAATTAAAATTCTGTGGAAACATAACTTTGAAGTTAATTAGGAGGATTTGTTCAATGAAACCTTAGTTTATTTCAGTGCTAGCTTTTCAAAATAGTTTAGTGTCTTAATTTGATCACGAGCCACTGTCCTCTAATAGAGAATTGCTGGAAAATCTGGAAGCGTTGAGAGCATCTCCAGACAGAGATTCTCTGGCCCCTTTTTCTGGCAGTGACTGTGTGGATCACATCAGTTCTGCTCTGCCTTGTTAGTAAACCAGGTATTTTTGGGAAGATGCTGACTTGGAAAGCTTTCCTGCCCTCCTTCAAACCATGCATGGTTTGGGTGGTCTCGTGGGTGCGTGAGGTGGTTTGGTCAGCTGCTGTAACATCCTTCCTGCTACCTCGCTCTAGCAGATGGATTTTTCTCCCAAGAGCGCTACTGTAGCTCTTGCGTTCTCCTGCGTTTGTTCCAAAAATCTACATAGCCTCTCGTAACTCTGTTGGGAAAGGAAAAAAGGAAACAATATTTCTGGATGTTTTATGTTTTCCTCTGTTCTCTGTGGTAATACAGGTTATTGCCTGACGAGGAACGCTCAGTATAGCAGGCTTCTCTTCTTTTTATTCGGGTGGGGGTTTTTCTGAGGATTTTTTTGAAACTGGGTATTTGTTTATACAGACAAGGCTTTCTCGTTGCGTTCTGCTCCAGGTCGTGTGCCCGCAGCCCTGTGGAAAGCATCATGAGCAGAGTGAAAGAAATAGGTGAGACGTTCTGTCGCAGCTACACCCAGTCAACAGCCGAGCAGCCAGGATCTCACATAGGTACGGACGTGAAATGCATGGGGTGTTGCAGAATATGAAAGCAGGGCAAGCGAAACGCATACGTATACTGTCATCGAAGTATTTAATACAGCGGAGCTGTTTTAATCCAGAACGTATCCAAACAGAAAGCTGTTGCTGTTAAAACAGAACACTGCAAAGAATAAGACTTTGGAATAAAACAGTAAACAGAGTAAAACCAAGGTTGCAGTTCAAAACGGGATAACCAAGAGCACATTAAAACTACAGCAGCTCTTAAAAATGGTGAACTTGCATTCTTCTTAGGTTCAAAATTTAAAGGAAACGGAATACAAATAGGAAAATTATCATTGCAACTGTCTACAAAATTACATCATTAGAAATATTAAAATACATAACCCTTAAAAACATTTCTAGAGTTTCGTGCTATTCTTGTGACTAGTGGATTTATGAATGTACCTTTTTGATTTGTAAAGTCTATGCGTACACACGTGTGCACTATTTTCTTAGAGAAGAACAAGTACTGGTCAGTTTAGTCTGAAGTGATTTGTGCAAATGGCATTGGGCTTCATTTCTGGTTTTAAATTTCAGATTTTGCCGTGAACAGATTTAAGCTGGCAGAGATCTTGTACTATAAAATCTTGGAGACTATAATGGTGCAAGAAACACGAAGGCTACACGGGAAGGATCTGACCGTGAGTAAAGAGCTGGCAGAAGCAGAGAACACGTTTTGTGACCCTCTCTAGGGGGTTATCTCCAGACAATTCCAGAATAGAGCAGTCTGCAGTAAAGCAGTCTGTGTACGTTGTTAATATTAAAAAAAGGAAAATGTATGGGAGGCACCTAAATGCAGGATTTTTCTGCTATTACATCTGGTATAATTCTGGCGTAACTAACCGTATTAATTTGTGTTGCCTTCCAGAATCAGAACTTTATGGACGGATAACTTTTATTCTCTTCTTTATCCAATTAACAACATCAGTACTTCATGTTAGACAGCAATGCTTTTAATCTGCTTTGTGATTCACAATTAGGAGGCCAGTTCATTTGGCCACAGTACAGAAAATGCGATGGTTGTGGCACTGTTAGTCTACTTGTAGTCTTTACCATTCTAAACTTCCCTCTAAAAAGATTGTGGAAGGTAGAAAAAAGCAGTAGCTCTTCTCTCCAGCAATAAGCTATGCAGTATCAGTGCCACAAATTCCAGTTTTGCTTTCCCAGACCTCAGGTCATTGACATGCTGTGTGCTCTCTCGAGGCTCTCCTGGAGCAGGATGTCTTTCACCGCTCCCTCATGGCGTGCTGCCTGGAGATCGTGCTCTTCGCGTACAGCTCCCCGCGTACCTTCCCCTGGATCATTGAAGTTCTTGACCTCAGGCCGTTCCATTTCTATAAGGTAAATCCATCCTGCCTTAGGACTGGAGCTGTGTTCGAAATGGCACGTTACTGGATTGACAGTCTTAGAAGATGATGCTTTTCCTTCCTAGGTAATCAAGTAGGAGAAGGACTGATGTTAATGTGTAACAAGCCTATTCTAAATTCTGGCTATCCTTAAATATATTACCTGGAATGCGTAATGCTGCTGTTGAAGCTGAAATTTAAAGCAAGAAAACCATTTTGTAAATGGTACTTAACTGTGACGTGCTGTTGATCAGCTTTTAGTTCTTAATGTATGTACAATTTTAGTGGACTAAAGCATTCAAGCATAGTTTTATTATATTCCTATTTATCGACTGCAAGCTGTAGTTCTGCCTATTAGTGAAAACATAGCAATAATATTCTTTGCCTTTGGCAGCTACTATTTATCATGGGCTTGCTTAGTTAAATTTTATTTTATTCTCTCTTTTATTTCATAGGACATAAAATCTCTTTTCCTGGGCATTCTCTATTTTTGCTCTTTTTTTTTAACCTCATTCCCCCCCCCATCTCCAATGTAATTTCTGCTCTTTGACTTGTTTGATCCTTTTATCATCTATCTGTATGCCTCCTTATTTCACTAGACACCAAACAGCTTAGTGCAGTTAGTCCTCAATAAATTAAAAGCAGTTCTGTTTAGATGGTAGCAGCTAAAAACCATTTAACCCTCTGGGAAAGCTGTTTTATATTCTCTTCTCCCTTCTTCCTTCTTTAATCCTCAGATGTAGGGCAGGAGTGAAACCGAAACTAATCTATCGATGTTGCTGTTGGGCGGCTGCAGCAATCCCAGGTGCGCTGCTGCAGCTCCAACTCGTAGAACAGATTTACATGCAACTGAATTTTCTCTGCTTTCCGTGTACATTCTCGCAGCACTCTTACTCACAAAAAATTGCCATCTCAAAGACTCCACATGAGAGCGCCTGTATTTATTATTCCACTTGTACCATTTGTAACTTTCTGTGCTTAGTTTCTGTAGTATAAATAAGGAAATGTATCAATAAGTCCTCCAGGGAAGTTTTATGGCATTTCCATCTATAGAGCTTTAGAAAAACAGGCTGAATGTTCCTCTGTCAGAAGTAACATAAATGAGGTGGATCTTAGATTGGAGTATAGGGGTGGAGTGTGGTATTTCAAGGCTCCTTCAACCTTTTTCTACCCCAGTTTGCACATGTTAAGAGTTCTAACCTTTTCTTAAATGAAAGTTTAAAACAGTGGTTTTCAACCCTTTTCATGATGTATGGGCTGCTTGTCTGGGAGGAAGGAAAGCTGAAATGCCGGCCTGGGTGTGCTCAGCGCTCTCGTTGGGTACCTGCTTAGCGATGGTGAGAGAGGGCCTTAAAAAAAACCCTGGGAGTGTGGCGTTCTGCATGGATGGGACATCTGCTGTCCTTTTCCAACTCTGGGGTTGTCTTTGGTCAAGGGGATTAAAAAAGAGAAGGATCAGAAGAGGGTTTGGGAAGATGAAGATGCAAGAAGGCTGGAGGATTCTACGTTGAAGAGAAGTGTTGGACAGGACCTTGAAACAAATAATAGTTTGATAGTGTTAAGCATGAGCGATATGACTTTGCTTGTGTGCGTGCCTCTTGTTACCATTAGGTGATTGAAGTCCTGATTCGGTCTGAGGAAGGACTTTCCAGAGATATGGTGAAGCACCTCAACAGCATCGAGGAACAAATTCTCGAGAGTCTTGCCTGGACTCAGGACTCGGCCCTCTGGAGTGCCCTCCAGGCCTCGGAAAACAAGGTGCCGACCTGTGAAGAAGTATGTTACCTGTTTTCCTTCTATTAGGAAATCAATGTTCTTTTTCTTACTGTTGTTCTATACAGAAAACAGTTCAAGTGAGACAATTGCTGCAGAAAAAAATGTATTAACAGAAGGGAAATCGATTTCTATTTCTTCCCCAAAGAAGGGAAATCCATTTGTTATCTTAATTGACGTTTCTTATTTCTCAGGTGATCTTTCCCAGTAATTTTGAAGCAAGCAATGGAGGAGTTGGGCTTGGGCATTTGCCTATGATGCCAATATCTCCTATAATTCATCCTCGAGTAAAAGAGGTTCGGACAGATCTCGGTGGGAGTTTAAGGCGGGGTAAGTTCAAGGTTTCTAATGTGATTTGAACGTGTAAATTTAGGGAGAGGGGGCTTGGACTCCTTAAATATAATTCTTGAATCATAATTAAGCATTCCAAATTGTGAAGCATCTTCTTTGATCAAGGGAAAGTTGTGATACATCTGGTCAAACCATTGCTGAGTCGTACTGGCCAGCAGACGCTGGGGATAGCGCTTCACTTCTGAACTGGAGCAGGTTTTGCTGCTCTTTTGATTCAGGAGTTACCTGTACTCTCGGGTGGGCTGTCATCTGATGGCTTATTGTCCTTTGCTGTTTCCAGTTGCGTGGTTGTTTTTTGGTTTGGTTTTTTTCTTCATTGAGTTTGACTGGATTTTAGGTGACTTTTTTTTAAAATTGAATGACAGAGCTGCATTTATTCCTTCTTCCTAGAGAACTGGTCTTTTTTGCAGGAGGGGAGGACAATACTTTGCAGTATTCTTTCCTTTAAGAACAGCCTCGCTCTTTGCAGGTTCTGAGGTGTCACACAGGACTGTCTCTTGACAGGAGGGTGAAGAGGCAGCGGCAGCACTGCATCCCTAGTTAGGAATTGCTGCTTTCCTTCTACCCTGAACAATTGTCCATAGGTTCTTTGGTGTGCTATGGTGGCGTGATGTTGTTCCCTTTTGTGTTTGGCAAATTGCATTACAAGACTGTTTGCGTTTTGTTTTTTAAATACTCATTGGGAAGGAGATGTATAAGCAGTTGCTGTACATGTTACGGTTAGTTGTTCGATGGGAAGGAAAGCAGCTTCCAGATGGTGTCTTACATGTAAGTAGAGCTGTGTGAGACGTTTTCCTGTATATGAGAATCTGGTACCAAATGCTCCTCCGAACTTCAAATGGAAAATGGTGGGGTCTGGAAATGTTTGTTTGTCCCCGGTACCAAGAAAACCATCCTGGCAGAGTTAGAAGAAAGATCTCCAGTCAGTCTCACCTGGCTGTTTTCCCAGAAGGTTTCTGCTTCGAGGGAAATAGGAACCTGCTGTCACTGGTGTCCTGGCGAGCGCTGACGGGCTTCACAGAAACACAAAAAGCCAGAGGAACAGGAACCTGTAAATTAGGATTGCGTGCTTAGTCTGGCTACCGGGGCAAATGATTGGAAACAACAGAAAAGCCCGAGGGGGAACCGGGGATGGCTGAGGGTGGAGGGTTCTGACTGGGCTTAGTATAGAGTGAGCTTCAAAGCCAGAACGTACAGAAGACATCACATCCAGGGCGTGTGGTCGGTGCTCCTGTGTTCAGAGGAACCGCACTTGCAGATATTACTGATCCGCTAAGCAGACTGGAGTAAGTATCTGTAATCCTGCGTGTTCCTCAGTCTCTGCAAATTAGCTTGGTTACACTTGTCTTCAGTGAGATTAGTTCTTAACTAGAAGTGGTTCCTTGTGCTCTGGTTTTGTAGTCTGACAGCAGCCTTTTCCCTGCCTGTGGACAATAGTCTATTAAGCTGCTCTTCTGAAAGTTTGGGTTTTTTTCTCCTTTGCGTACTAGACGTGCAGCCGTTGTCGCCGATCTCTGTTCATGAGCGCTACAGTTCTCCTACAGCTGGAAGTGCGAAGAGAAGGCTCTTTGGGGATGACAGCCCCAAAGAAATGCAGATGGAAAAAATTCTAACTGAAGGAACTAAGTTGACGATTGCTCCGGCATCAAGCGTCGCTGCTGAAAATGTGTCTGTTTCTCCTGGCCAGACAGTACTGACCATGACAACAGCTACAGTACCAGGAAAAATGGGACAGAAGGTTACCATCCCTCTGCACGGTATGAATTCTTCCCGTTTTTCTTCTCTACTAGATGTTTTGCTTGCTCTTAAGATATGCTTAGGCCAACCATGCATTGTGAACACGTATAGCTTTTTCTTTTTTAAGAGAACAGGTATCACTTTATCAAAAAAAAAAAAAAAGCTGAAGTTTACAGTGATGTCTCCTTCCATGGAGACATCTGATGTCTGACAAGCATCCTGAGGATTCCTCCTTGCAAACAAAGCTGTGGAGTTCTTGTATCTTCCAGCTACACCTCACCTCAGATTAAGCAATTCTTGGCTCCAGTGACGATTTACTACTGCTTGTCTGAACTTTGCTCTGTTGCAATCTTAAAATGCTCTGGAATTGCTGGATAAGGGCTCCCTGTTAACATTAGCAAACTAGTGGGAGATTTTGAGGTTTTTGAAGTTGAGTGATGCTTGAATATTTCGGAAAAAGATACATGATGAGTTCTGTAGGCTTTTTTAATTTAAAATCCAGGCCTATAGATAAAGATGAAAAGAAAAAAATCTCCGCTTCTCATATTCAAGGACATATTCAGCAAGAGAATTTGACTACTGAGGGAAGAAATGAGAGCTATATGCCATGTGCTGTCAGATTTGCAGAATAATACAAAAATAATAGATGATAACCTCCCCCAAAAGAGCAGAACACTGGCTACAGAAATTGTGATTTCTTGTAAACGTTGTACTTTCAGATAGCCTTAGAAATTATCGTTCACATTCATGTTCTTCTTTTAAGCATTACCAGAAATGTAGTTTTTAATCATTTCTGAAGACTCTGAGGGACAAAGTCTTTTTAGCATCCAGTGCAGAAGGATGAGCGGTCTTTAGCATGAAACGTTTGTGGAGGAATTTGATTTGCACTTTGCTCTCCTCAAGCTGCGGAGTTAAACGGCTTATTTCTGGATGTGTGTGTCGTCTCCAGGTATTGCCAATGACATGGGGGGGATCACGCTGATCCCCATTTCCATGAACTTTGCTCAGCCCTGTAAGGTGGAGGCTCCGGCTCCCGGCCACCCGCAGGTGAACCAGGCACCAGAACTGCACCCGGCATCAGCAAGCAAGCCAAAGAGAACGGGATCCCTGGCACTGTTTTACAGAAAGGTAGGTGTCTTTCCTGGGAAGTCAGGCCATGCTGAAATTTGCCTCCTTGTGCGGTTTTCCTGACCTTTCAGTCTTCACGGACCTTTCCTTTGGCATGAGTGGTTCTCACATACCTGGGAGAAGGGGAAAAACTTTGTCAAGTGTTGCAAAGAATCCAATTTTCCACCTTCCCTCCCCATGAGATGTTTCGCATTTATTTTCTTCTAATCAGCAGCTTCTATACAGGTTGTTTTGAAAATGTGGACCCAATTTCAAACCAGTTGCAGGGGAACTATCTTGCGAATGCCTGAGGCTGTTTGTGCGCTGGGAGAGGCATTTAGTGGGAATCGTTTGAAACTCTGTGCCGTGCCCTTTGCAGTGCTAAGAGTTTCATTTCAAATTGGGTCGATCTTTTTGGAACACCTTGTAAATAACTACCAAAGAAATATTGGTAGTTTTTACTTCTCTTGTCTATTTTTACTGCTTCCCACATTTGCAAGGGTTAAACATATCAGAAATGAGATGATTCTCCTGGGTCTTGCTCATTTAAAACTGCACTATTTCAGATCCCGCAGCTGGAGATTCTCGTTTGCAGTTTCCTGAGGTCTACCCGGTAGTGCTGACCTTGCTGGTATGGGGCCTCAGAAAGCAGGGGTGCATAACAAGCTGTTTACAAGTTTCTAGAAAGAAGGAACTTCTTGAAATATCGAAGGATTCCAGAGTTAAGAACTTGCATGTGCTTCAGAGAAACTTGTGATTACTTGTTTCTAGGTGCTTTCATTTCCAACGTGGAGCGTGTGAGGGGTCTCTGGAGGAGGCAGCCGTAACTTGCCTAAATTAATCTCTCAAAAATATTGAAAGATCTTTTTGCTATTATTTTCTTACTAGAGAAGTTATTTTCAGAGATTTTCCCCTTTTAGGGTATCTTTATCGTAAACCTAGAGAATTCTACAATGAATAGCCTTTACAGTAAATCTTAATACAGAAACTAACTCCTGGAAACACTTGTAACCACATCCGGTGTCTGAACTGGTGGTTCCTTAACTTTGGTCGTTCCAGTGTGTGCCTGGGCGTGGGTTAAGAGCTGATGAACCAGCTGCCAGGCGTGAGCTTGGGCTGCGTTTTGGAAGCTTTACTCTCACTTTGGGAACAGTTCAGCTGTAGCCCTGTATTTGTCAAACCGTGCGGTAGGCAACATATTCCTCTTAGTCATGAAGGAGGACTAAAATCCTCACTTAAATTGGTCTTGACATTTTTACCATCTCTTTACAGTTATAATTTTTCCCTGTTTTCTTGCTTCTGTTGCGTAGAGCAAGTGAAAATGAAATTAACTCTTTCTGCTTTCTAGCATAAAGATTGTCCCTAATTACTCTCCATGAAGCTAGAACTTCTGAAATAACTATCAAGTGCAACATCAGCCTTCTTCCATTTATTTCAGGTTTTGAGACAGATTTTTGGTCATCAAAAAGAAAAAAACATCCATCAGTTTGCTAATCTGAGATTATACTTAATCATAATTAAAGTACGTCCCTTCTTTTTGCTTGTTGGAAGAGTTCCATTATAGTGATAGTGGGTGTGTGATATGGTATAGAAGCTATAGTGACAATGTTTTTAGTAGGATGTTCTATAAGCGTTGAAAATCCAACAGTTTAGACATTGAAGACATTGTCTAGGGCAGAAACGAGCTCTTCAAATATAGAATAGCTCTACTTTGAGGACTTTTGTTTTTGCAGACCCGGTTAAGTGTGTTTGGCTTGAATCTTTACCGTGTGTCTTTTTCTTCCAGGTTTATCATCTGGCAAGCGTGCGCTTGCGTGATCTGTGCTTAAAACTGGATGTTTCCAATGACTTGCGCAGGAAGATATGGACGTGCTTTGAATTCACGCTGGTTCACTGTGCTGATCTAATGAAGGACAGGCATTTGGACCAGCTCCTCCTCTGTGCCTTTTATATCATGGCAAAGGTAATGGGTAGTTTTAAGAAATTCAGGGAATTTTATGTCTATTGAAAAAGTAAATTGTGTTTGCAGTTTGCAATTTGAATGCTTTGTTCATGTCATATTGCTGGAGGGAAGGGAAAAGTCCGTCCAAGAAGTGGATGAAATCCCCGTATATTTTTTCCTTGTTTTGCATAATGTTAAAACTTCCTATCAACAAGCCAGTTGGTGAAGAGGGGATTTTTCTTCTCTTCCTGAATTGCATTCCCGATGAGCCCTGCTCAGCATAGCCAAAGCAGTGTGTGCTCTCATTGCCCCGTATTTCTGTTTTCTATCCTGTTCCTCATCTCCATGAACTAAAACCACCGCTACAATCACAGAATTACGCAGGTGCAAAAATCTGCAGGATCTCACAGCCCTGTGTATAGAGGGGAAGTTTCTATTCCACAAAAATCCCCTCAGCTTTTGAAGATTCAAGCTGAGGAATTGCGCTGTTATTTGTATTTCTTATTCGATTTGCCAGCATCGATTTAAGGTGTTGTTAAGTTGAATTTTGAAACTGGAATATTGGTTTTGCTCAAACTTGAGAGCTGGTGGTGACAATGGCCATGGAGTCTGATTCGGACCCAAATTGAGGAAAGTGAAGCTGGGCGCAGGATGCCGTCGAGCGCTGGGGATGGATGAGCTTTCCTCGGGGAGGAAGGAAAGGAAGAGGAGCACGAGCTGTGGAGGGAAGCTGCTGTTCCAACTGGGATCACCTGTGCTCTTAATAACTGTAGCAGAGCTTAGGCTTGGTTGACATCAGTACCGAGAGGTGTAGAAAAGCAAAACCATTGAGTAGTCAGTGCTCTGTATTTTACCAAGTGGTTTGTCAGTTGTGTGTGTTGTGGTTTTGTGTTTTGTTTTGTTTTTACCCCAGTGCTGTCCCCAGTGCAGTGTGAGACCTGACAGTTTAGCCAGAGACAATAATGTTCTCTCCTGGCTCCTCCTACAGATGTTGTTGCTCGTCTGCTATTAAAATTACAGATGCATGGCTGAAAAACAAAGTCCTTTAACAAGTGAGATATTTTGAAGTATGAAAAAAACACAAATTGCATGTGTGTATATACCTGCCTAGTATTTTGTTCAGGATTTATTCACTTTCTGTTCAGAAAAGCTAAAGGATCCAGTTTTCAAGCTTAAAAATACATTTTTGATTTAATATTTTCCTTCTTTTACTTTTGGTGTCACTAGAAGAAAAGGTGGAAGAGGAATAACTCCTAAGCATCATAAGCAACAAAAAGCTTTAGTAGCCAAGAAACAGGGAATGCCAGACTAAGAAAAATGCTTGTTTGTTCATATTCACATCACCAGAACTCAGTTTTAAAGTTATGTATTCCTAGTAATCCTCATAAAAAAGCTGGATAGAGGGAAACTAATGGAATAGACTGGACACGAGCAGCTCGACCCTGCCGCTTGCACTTGGTCATCAACAGCCTTTTCTTTTCCAGGTAACCAAAGAGGAAAGGACTTTTCAGGACATAATGAAAAGTTACAGAAATCAGCCACAAGCAAACAGCCATGTGAGTAAATAGTCTTGCCTTTCCTTTCCATAAATCTCTGACAGAGGCAGCTTTTCAGTTGTTTATGCTGATAAGGGAGAAGTCAAATCCTCTTAAATCCTCTTCAGTGTTCTATTCATTCTTATTCAGATGGATTTCATCTACTCTTCTGACTTTTCCTTGACAAGAGTATTTTTCCCCGGTGTCCTGTAGGTTTACAGGAGTGTCTTGTTGAGAAATGTTTCTGCCGATGTCCAGTTGGACAACAGTGCAAAGCAAGATGTGGAGATGAGAGAAGGTACGTACAGCAAAGTAACCTGCTGGTTTTAAAAATGTTCTTGTGGCATTTTAAATGTGAACTGTCAAGTAATAAGGAGAAGTGAAGCAAGTGTTACTATTTTTAATGCATTAAAGAAAAATAAATTTATTACTGAAAACGTAGCCTGTAGCCACCCCGTGTGTTAGATATGGAAAACAGGCTTAACTGGTTAAAAAAAATGTTTAATTTTGTTTCCTTAAATTGAGTTCCTCAAGGTTGAAATGTTTCCTTAGTGTGTCAGTGATATTGTAGTTCTCCTTGGACAGCAGCACTGGTTAACTGGGAGAGATGAACAGCACCTGGAATATTATGAGAGGTTTTTTCTTAGTATCACCAATCCTGAAGGTGTAAATGGGGAGAACTTGTTTCAGAAAATAAAAATGATGAGTCTCTAAGACCACCATTTTCTTGTATCCAGGTTTCTTTTAAATAGTTGGTATTTTCTTTGCTATGGGGTAGAGGAGAAAAGGGACAAGAGTAATACTGGAGAAAAGCATGAAAATAGTGCCGTGCCCCTTTTTAGTGATGTTGCAGGAACCTGAGAGCACAGAGCAGATCTGCAGCCAGGACACACGCAGGAATTTAGGAGACTGTTCCGCATGGTAAATTCCCACTGTGGGTGGGATTCAACTGCTCGAATGAGCATTAGAGCCACTTTTTAAAATGGTTTTTGAGTGGAAAGTGCTGGTCTGTGGGTTGAGCATCCTGTCCAGCAGCTCCACAATTCTCGGACGTCGTGGGCCATCTGAAGCAGCGCTGGGCCAGGGTGTTTTGTCAAACAAAGGTCCTTGGTTACAAAGTTCTTCAGCTGCTTTTCCTGACAGACTTTTTCCCCAGTTAATCGACTGGTGTCTCCTTTCTCTGGTATTAACTCCCACTCTTCTGACACCAGCGCCAGGAACATCTGCTGGTGTTGTGACACAGGGTGGGCACGCTGAGTGACCCTGACGGGCTGGAGCGTTTGCTGTTTGTCTCCGTGCGCTGGTTGCAAGAGACTTTGTTGTGTGCTGCCCTGCTTTGCTTGGCAGTGAACAGGGCAGAGGGTGGAACATAGGAGGTTGTATTTGATAGTGGTCCGGCTTAACGAGGGGAGAGAGAACATCAGCAGAAATATCCTGCTGTGTAGCTGCAGTTATTTCCACAGAGCAGCCGTTTCCTAATATGCCGGAAGAAATAGTGTCACGGGTTTCTTGCAGCAGACGTGAGTTGAGTACAAAACTATTCTTTGCCAGCTGATCATAGAAACTTTCACAGAAGCTAAAAGCTGGGACTTGTCAGGCTCTTTAAAATGAGTTTTCAGAGCAACAAATGGCTTTGTCACCGCTGCCCAATATAAGCATGGAAAGAGGGGTCAAATGCGCTACAATTTTTTTTTTTTGCTACAGCTGTTTCCAGGTTTGGAATAAAGATGTATGTTTAGCCATAATCCACTGATCTGCTACAGCGAATTGTAGCTCCTCCTAATGTTCATGACCACCTACAGCACACCCTGCTCCTGTCTGACACACATTTCTTTCATTCATCTCATTAACTAATCGATTCATGGATGAGTTCTTATTGGTCAGGTATTGTAAATTTGAATCTGAAGCGCCTGGTTTGCTGAAACTGTGTGAAATCTGAAGCTCTCTCTTATTGTTAGAGCCGTCTGTGAAAACCGGCAGTTCCTCAGGACGATCCGCAGCAGAGAGCTCGAGTGAGTCGGAAACAGAGGAGAGAGGAGACCTGATTAAATTTTACAACGCGGTCTATGTAGGAAGAGTAAAATCATTTGCACTGAAGTACGATATCACAAACCAGGATCACGTAGTAAGTAAAGTATTTGGGAATTTTGCTCTGAGCACTAAACCTATGTCAATAGTTTTGTTCTGTTATTCACCTGGTGTGGTTGCAGACGTCAAACATTTGTAGGTAATGATGTAAGGACGTGCTTTAACAGCCTTTCAAAAGGACAAAAGCCAATGCAGTTCAGCTCACAACCCCAGTTTCAGTTTCTTTTATATCAGTGCAACACCAAGTGTCTGTGGAGCATCTGTGTAACACTCCTGGAAAATAAATTTGCTGTTGTTTGGTTGGTACTTCACCTCCCACTGGATCAAAACTACTAACCCAGTCTCTGATAAATCAACCCCTGCTACTACAGCTCTTTGTGAGGCTTGGGGCTGATGTGCTCAACAAAAGTGCGTATTCTGCCATCTTTGGCAGTCTGTTAACTAACACTTCGACTCCCTTCTGAGAAGACGTGTCATGGGAAGGCAGATGTCCAGCAGATCATGCGGGAAATCAGCCTTTCCAAATTTCTCTGAGGAGGTGCCATCCTGGAGATGATAGTTGGAGCTTCCTAGAAAAAAACCAAACAATGAGCAATGGACAAACCTCGGGTTCCTGAACATCCAGTGCTTTTGCCTCTCTCTACTTCCCCATCTTCTTCATCCTCCACTTGGACTGTCCCCTGTTCTGCATTGTCCTCGTTGTCCTGTGTTCAGTTTTGGGCCCCTCATCATAAGAAGGACACTGAGGTACCAGAGAGAGTGCAGAGGAGGCTGATGGAGCTGGTGAGGGGCTGGAGCACAAGTCTGATGAGAAGCAGTTGAGGGAACTGGAGCTGTTTAGCCTGGAGAAAAGGAGGCTGAGGGGAGACCTGATCGCTGTCTACAGCTGCCTGAAAGGAGATTGTAGCATGGAGGGTGTTGGTCTCCCAAGTATCAAGTGATAGGACCAGAGGAAATGGCCTCAAGTTGCCCCAGGGGAGGTTTAGATTGGATATTAGGAAAAAATTCTTCACGGAAAGGGTTGTCAGGCATGGGAACAGGCTGCCCAGGGCAGTGGTGGAGTCCCCATCCCTGGAGGGGTTTAAAAGCCGTTTAGACGAGGCTCTTAGAGATGTGGTTTAGTGCTAGAGCCAGGTTACAGTTGGATTCGATGATCCTGAGGGTCTCTTCCAACTGAAATGATTCTATGATTCTATACTTGATGTGTTTACTGTTATGGGACAAAATCTTCTAAAGAACACCTGGAAGTGTATTAATGTTTCCTTCTGTGAAGCCACTGCTCTTAAATATCCTCTGATTCGGCTCCCATCCCAATTTGTCCCCGCTGCAGGTGGAAGCCCCCCCCTTGTCTCCGTTCCCCCACATCAAGCAGCAGGCGGGCTCTCCTCGGCGGATCTCGCAGCAGCACTCGCTCTACGTGTCGCCCCACAAGAACGGCGCCTGCTTGACACCTCGGTCTGCGCTCATGTACAAATTCAGCGGGAGCCCTTCCAAGGTAGAAAGCAAAAGGGTTGAGAGGGGTCCATTTGAGAGAGGGTTCATTAATCTCCTAATTAGAATGTGTTCTGATGCAGTGAAGTTTCGTTGAACTGGTCTTTCGGTTTGCGGTGAAGGGTGGAGTTCTTTGTGTAGAATCCATTGCTCACTCAGCAAAGAGGTTCAGAACAACTTTTTGTTCTCAGACAATTGAAAACCAAAGCAAGTTTGAAATGGAGTTGTAGTAACTCATTTTTTGTCTTGATCGCAGAGTTTGAAGGACATCAACAACATGATAAAACAAGGTGAACACAGGAGTAAGAAACGAGCAATAACAATTGATAGTGACACTGAATCCCCTACAAAGCGACTCTGCCAGGAGAATGATGATGTTCTACTTAAACGTCTCCAGGATGTTGTCAGCGAAAGAGCAAATCATTAAAACCGCTGGGTATCTCTGGGATCTAAAAGCTGTGGAGTTGGATACAACTGTTGTGCTATTTATTTCTTGCTTTTACCGACAACTGCCAAGTTTCTCTAACATTAACTCTCACCTGACTTCTGCAGGATGCAGAAAGCAAGGGCCAAGTAGTAAACGCCAGAGGATGAGAAGCGGTGATGATTTTTGTTCCCAAAGGCCTTGCTGTATTATAAGTTACTCTGTTTGAGCTGTTTTAGCGAAACAGTGACCTGTACAAAGCCATATTGGATGTTCTTGAGCCTAATTTAGAGCATCGTGAGTTCTGAGTGTAGCTCAGCTTCTCGTTAATATTGGTTTTATTTTCATAATACGAATGATAAGGAAATGAGTGAAGCCAGTTACATTTCCTCAAGCTTTTGGTATTTGGGGAAGAAACCTTGAAAGTGCCTTATTTTAAAAGAATGTGGAATTTTATGCGTTATTTTGCTGTGGAGTAACTAGAGTGGAGAACAAGTTGTTCCTTCAGCCTCGGGAAGAGCTGAGCGGTTTTGAACTGTGTGATTTGTGCCACGCGCCGTCTCCGGTCAGAACCCGTAAAAGTGTACGTTACGATGTGGATCGGGCAGCTTTTGCAGTAACAAAGTCAATAATCAAAAAGTACAAATGGCAGGGACTAAAACCGAACCCTGCGGCTGATAAAGCCCTGAGGGCCTGAATCCCGTTTCTGCACCGCTGAGCGCTGCCCGGGAGCCGGAGCGGGGCAGCCCTGCTCTGCACGCTGTTCGTAGCCAAGAACAAGCTGGTTCCAGCTGAAAACCAGCTGGTGCTTGGGCCATCTGACAGCTGTTCGCATGCACAAATCCATTTAACAAATTGTATCTCTTCGTTTTATTTTTTCCTGAAGGTCTTAGCCTCTTGTGTAGTATCTACACTGAATGTAAGCCTTTCAGATAAGGCATGGTTGTGTATATATATATGTATATATATGTATGGGGTTTTATAGCTGCTAAAGGCTTGGGTTCAATGGAAATGTGTAAATTCCAGCATCCAATTCTTGTAATTAAGTTTTTAACGCTGAGGAACTTGGTATGGTTTATTTTACTGAAACAGAGATTCTCTAAGTCAAAGTTCATTCATTACTGTAATTCAGTAGCTTGGTCTTATTTCATAATTGCATTTAAGATTAGAGCCACAGAGAAACTTCTCGGCACTGTATTCTGCAGTGTAATGTGTGCGTTGAACTGAAAAAAAGAATTTGAACGATTACATAGGACTTGTTTGAGGAGCCCCCTTTGCTTCGTGGTTTGGTTTGTTCAGTGTGTGCTGCGGGGTGTGCTGTCCCGCGTAGGGAAGAACACCGCGATGGTTCCGGGCAGGCCCAGCGACGATAGGGGAAAATCGTATTTCAGAGTGTCTGTGTGCAGGGACCCTACTCAGCCGTGAGCAGAAAGTTTACAAACTCCCATCGTTTGGGTTTGAATTATTAAGTACTTAAATATTTGATTTTTATTTCTTTTTTAAAGTTGTTATTTCTGAAAGGTTCGACTGCAGAGCGCTGCAGTATGAGGAAACGGCCACGCGCTGGGCCGGCTTTCACACAGATTCTTCTGTTCGGTTCCTTTTATTTTATTCCATTTGTAATATTTGTCTTCAGATCTTGAGATAAAAAGCACAGGAGGAACAACCTTTGTGTCTTGATCTGCTCGTCAGTGCTGTTACAAATAGAGCTGTTCAGTGTGCGTGCTCCAGTCCCCCAAACCTCCTGCGTGGGGGGAAATGGGGAGTCTCAGTGTACTTTGGGCAGAGTCTTTGTTTGCGTTAACAGCCTCAGTTAACAGCCTGAGTCTTCCGTTCGTTTGCTTTTCTTTCCACATCATGTGCAGATCTCTCCTCGCCACCCCGTTACTGTATTCTCTGAAACTGTAGGAAACTGATGGTGCTAAAATCATTATTGTCATTAGGTGTAGTGTGTTTTTCATTAGAAAAATGTCCTGCGACTGGATGTAGTCTTCACCTTTTTAGGGGATGATAGAAAATATATTTTTTTGAACTTTCTGAACAGTTAAAGTTTGTATGAACATTTTGTAACGGTTTCAAAGTGCCTTCACCTGTAAATATGTATTTTATAATGAACAATTAAAGTATTTTAACCCGTGTTGCTCTATTTCCTGCGGTCTTTCTGTGGTAATTCATGAAACAACGCCTTCTCCCTGCCTTTTCTGTAATGTCAAAGACCTTAATCATTTTTACACTCCCTCAAATTTCCTTGGAATTGTTTCAGTTTAAATTCATCATCTTCCAGGTGACGTGTCTGAAGTTTTGTGCTGTCTGCACTTGAGTCAGACGCGGTTTCCGGGAGGAGAAGGCGAGCGATACAGCACATGAAACAACCGAAAAGCGCTTTGAAGGAGAAAATCCCGCAGCGAGGGCGAGGAGCTGCGGGAGGCGATGGGCTGTTGTGTGTTCTGCCGGAGGGGGGTGCGGAAAAAGCCAGTTTGTGCAGATGGAGTCGTAAGAACGTTTTTGATACCAGAGCTTTTGTTCTAACAGACTGAGCTGTAGTTACCAACCCAAAGGGACGCTGGCAATGGCAACGTCGCTGCTTTTCTCCTGTAACCTTCTCTTTGCAGGAGAGGCTGACAGCGAGGGGAAAGTGTCACGGGAAGTGGGAGAGGAGGCCACTGGACCCCCCAGCCTTGCAAACCCCACCCTGGCTGCCCGGTGGTTTCCCCAGCCAGGTGGATTGTCACTAATTCTCCAACAGAAAATATTTCCTCCTTAACGCTGCTTGAAGTGGATTTGGAGCTTGCATGTTTACTACAGGTCAGATTTTCAGAGAGTTGAAGTTAAAAGGTTATTAATACTGGGGGGAATGCCATAAATCTGCCGGCACGTCACAAAAGCAGTTTGTTACTGGGTTGCCACACCCCAGGTGTTGTGCTGGGATGTGGCCTGGAGACAATTTGTGGTTAAGAGTACAATTAAGCCATGTGGGGAACTGAAACTGATTTTCTATTTGGTTTTCTCTTAGGAAATACTCGTGTTCCCATCCTGTGACTCATGGAAGGGGTTTTGTTACTTCATATCTGAGGAGCTTCAAGAACTACAATTGGGGACATAATAGAAGGTGCTCTGAAGGACCTGTGATTGTGTAACAAGTGCTGGGATCTCAGATGAAAGCAGCTGAACGTGTCTAAATCTGTCTCAAGGCCAAAGAAAACGAGTTGACTGTAATCTCCAGTGTTTACAATAAGCACATAACTCCTTGGCCAAGTAGCAGGTCTTGAAAAACAGGTGGCAGACAAACATTGTGCCAAACCCATAAACCTTTTCAGCTTCCTCGAGTGAGCAGAGGTGCATTGCAGGGCAGGTGAGTCCGAGCTGGGTTACGCGCGTGGTTCCCAGGCTCGTGCAGCCAGGGCTGCCCCGCTCCAGCTTGGCCACAAACCTGGTGGGCGCAGGGCTGGCGCGGGGCCTCGTTTTGGAGGTTGATGCACCTGGGTAACGGGGAGCCTTTGTTTTAGGGGAGCCAGCCACCCTGCGCGAACACTCCACAGCAGCGCTCCCCAAAGCAGGGGCTGCCCACGCGCTGAGGCCCCGAGAGCTCGGGCTGCAGCAGCTTCACCATGGGCACCCCCTCTGCCTTCCCCTGCACGTTCAGCGGGGCTCCTGCTAACAGCAGAACAGCTCTGCAAGGGTTTAGTCACAAGAATTTCAGCTAGTTAACATGTAAATACGGGGTTCAAGCAGATGAGGTTGTGGAAGGAACCGCTGCCAAGTCATGGATGGCTTTGCTGCCAACTTTTCGGTTCCTCGACTGTGCTACCTCCCGGCAGCGGGTTTGTAGCGCTGCTTCAGAGTCCAGCAAAACCAGGAACATGTTACTAGAAACGTGTAAGGTGAAAAAATGAGACCCTTAGCACAAATAATCCTTCTTCATCCCGACTTTTAACGTGTGCCTTGATTTTTGATTGTCATCACAGGGCATCCTGGGGGATTCGGTTTGGGTTTCTGCAGCAGGACTAAAAGCAGGGTTCCCTGAGCGTGGAGGGGCTGGGGGGCGCTCGGGCCGCCCCCGCTGCAGCGAACAGCTGGGAAGGTAAATGGACACTTTTCCCTCCCTTCCCCTTCTCACACGCTTCGTCTCATTACTAGAGACTGTGCTGCCCAGGACTATGCCCCACGTAGCACACTATTTTCTTTTCTTCTTGCTAGTGGGGCTGACACTGTTAAACCTCCATCCTGTTGCTGTGCCACGTGTTGGTCCGGTGTTGTACTATCAGCTTTTGCACTGATCCAAGAAGGATGTCCTGCTGTTTCAGGGTATTCTTCTTGCTGTTTTTAGACCACAAGTGCAATGAGATCCCTCTTGAATGTTTAATTTTTTTTTTAGATGAGCACTCCAGATGTACTTGGCCTGTGGAGAGGATGCATGTCCTTCAACTCCTTCCCCTCCCCAAAAACCTCTTGGGTACAACCTGAGTATTGAGCTGTGCAGGGCAGTTCTTGACAACTGGTAGGGGTGTGGAACGGACAGGTGACGGATTATTCCTTAAAAGGAGAAGTGCCAGTGACATTTGGGTGTCACTTGTGTGGGAGAGGGGAAATGGAGCAGCTGTGTCCTGCCCGATCCTGTCTCCTCAGAGCCCTTCCAAGAAGAGCAGCCTTTTCCTCTAAATGGGTGGAACCAGCTCTCAGCCAGTTTCGTTTCCTAGCGTGAGGGCACAGCGCTGATGCAAACCTCAGAAATCCCCAGGGGGGATGGAGAGAGACTCTTAGCCAAATGAAAAACAGGCAGGGAGCCTTAAGTGCACTTTTCTAACAAGAGCTGAGAAGTGAGAAAGCAGAATATTTGTTTACAAGAGCAAATTACTGTAGCGTGACAGTTGAATACGTATGCCCTGCTCCATAGGGAGACCGCAAGAAGAGCCTAGAAAGGGATTTTTGTTATTAAGATAATGGCTTTTTCTTTCCTACCTGTCTGAACGGTGGTGAGGACGTTGTGATGAGAACACAGCAATTCTCAGAAATGTGGTGGGTCGATCGTGGCTGCCAGGAGCTCACTCAGCTTGTGCCCTCGCTCCCCTTCCTCAGCAGGACAGGGGGAGCAAATGTGATGGAAAAGCTCATGGGTTGAGACAGGGAGATCACTCACCAGTTGCTGTCATGAGCAAGAGACTGGAATTGGGGAAGATTCATTTATTGCCAGTTAAAAATAGAGTAGGATGTTGAGACACAAAACCAAAACTAAAACCACCTTCCCCCCACCCTCCCCTTCTTCCTAGGCTCAACTTCACGCTTGACTTTTCTACCTGCTCTCTCCACGAGCGGTGCAGGCGGACAGGGAACAGCAGTTGGGATCAGTTTGTCACACTTTGTCTCTGTTGCTCCCTCCTCCTCACGCTCTGCCCCTGCTCCAGCACAGGGTCCCCCCCCGGCTGAAGTTCCTGCCAGGGGCCTGCTCTGGTGGGGGCTGCAGGGGAATCTCTGCTCCGGTGCCTGGAGCTTCTCCTCCCCCTTCTTCTCTGACCCTCTGACCTGGGTGCCTCCAGGGCTGCCTCACTTCACATTCTTCTCGCCCCTCTCTCTCCCAGCTGCTCCTCTGCAGCATTTTTTACCCTTTCTTAAATATGTTATCACAGAGGCACCACCAGCGTTGCTGATGGGCTCAGTTTGGCCAGCGGCAGGTTTGCCGTGAAGCCGGCTGGGGCAGCTTCTGGTGTCTTCTCACAGAGGCCGCCCCTGCAGCCCCTCTGCTACTACAGCCTGGCCATGTGAACCCAACAGACGTGCACGTACTGCTGAGGGATGGCGGTCCCTGGACGTGTCACCTCCCCTGGGAGCCCATCGCAGTAAGTGCAGCTTGTGCTGGGCATTGCAGAACTGCCAGAGCACGGAGGGAGCTCAGAAGTTCCCGGGGGTTCGGATCCCCTGGGATGTCCCTGTTGGTGCTGAGGACGGCAGAGCAGTGGCGGGGTGTCCCCAAGGAGGAGATGCCTGTGGTGTTGCTGGGAGTGGGTGAGGGGGCTCCCCACAAAAGCTGTGCAGCAGCACAGCAAATCTCCAGTCCATCTGGGCACTGAGGTGTGAGGACCACGTGGGGCAGGTGCATCCCTGAAAAGATTCTCAGGGATGGATTGAGCAGTGGGGATTTCATCAGCTGCGCTCTTTGGGGTTCGTATTTGGGAGCCAAAGTGTCTGGCCCCTTCTGTGGCCTTTGCAGCACATAGAGGCCTTTTGGAGCAGAGCTGGTTTCATGGATATTGGGATGCTACTTGTGGACACAGTGTCTGGAAACCAGCACGTGTCTCTATCTGTGACAGCTGTGATGTCTGGTCATTGCGGCTGTGAGCAACTGAGCCTGGCAGCTGGGATGCGTCTGGTTCCATTGATCTCATGTCTTGGGAATGCAATCTTGGGAAAGCTGGGTTTGGGTGTCTCCAGCAGCATCGCTTGAGTGCAACAGCGTTGTGGTATCGTGTCTTTTGGGAGCACATTCACAGAAGCTGATGTCTGTGACTGAGCTGGCATTTGGGATGATGAACAGGCCTTGCTGGTGCTGGTTTTGCATCTGAATCCCTCACAGAAGCCTGCTGGTGTGTGGAGCATCGCTCGTCCCGCTGCAGCAGCTCTGCCTGTTCCACAGCTCCATCGCCGCTTTAGTGTGCAAACCCGCTCGCTGCAGGGGGCGGCCTCCGCCGGCCCCGGCCGGAACAGGTCACTGAGCGGCTTCATGGTGCAGTGCTGGTACCCGCTGGGTGCTCCAGGGGTGCCGGGAAGGGGCACCGGGAAGGGTCGGGGCAGCGTGACGCGGGGCCGCTGGGATCGCCGGTGTTGGCGTCGGCGGTGCTGGGGCCTCGGTTGGTGCGGGGGGGCCCGGGGTGCCGGCAGGGGGTGTTTCGCCTGGGGTTTGCTTTCCCAACTCCCCCGCGTCAGCCCCGCCGCCTCTGCCCCGGGTCCCACCCCGGGCTCCCCGCACCCCCTCCCGGCGGGGCCGTTGGCGGCGCTGCGGGCCCGGCT
>VWYH01002529.1:69682-156272 GCA_013399365.1 Pampusana beccarii | reverse complement strand
GCCAAGCGGGCGCGGCAGGAGCGCGGCCCCGCGGCCATGAGCGATCGCTGCGACCCGCGGCGCTGGGACACGGAGCGGCTCTGCCAGCACCTCTCGCAGTGCGGCCTGGGCGAGCCCGACCTGCTGCGCCGCTTCCGAGGTAACGGCGGGGCCGGGGCTGTGGCCGGGGCGGGGCAGCGCCTCGGGGCGGGCCGGGCCCCGCCGCTCACGCCGTGCTTGCCCCCGCAGAGAGCGGAGTGACCGGGAGCATGCTGCTGGACCTGCCGGCCTGCGCCCTCGAGATCGCCCGCGTCTGGTGAGAGCCGCGGCGGGGGGAGCCCGGGCTGGGGGAGCCCCCGGGCCCGCCGGTGCTGCCGGGCTCTGCCGGTGCGGCCGCCCTGGGGAACAGTTTCTCCTTCCCAGCAGGAGCAGGACGTTGAGTCTCGGGGTTCCCCGCCCCGCGGTCCCGCTGGGCTGCGGCAGCCGCTGCTCGCGGGTCCGTGTGGGGCGAGGCCCCGTCTGCAACAGGGAGGTCCTGGGAAAAGCCATTTCCCGACCTAAGAGAATGGGTTTGTCCCATTTCCACCGCCAGTGCCCAAGAGTTTGGATGTGAGGCCAGTCGGAACAGGTGTATGTGGTGGAACAGGCTCTTTGTGCCCACTCTCGGTTCCTCTGCTGATGCCAGCACAGCCAGCACCATCCCGAGTGCGGAAACTAGTTGTCCAGGATCCGTGAGAACTGAAGAAAATCTATTAAAAGCTTTAATGAAAATACTGCTCATAGCACAATAACCCCGTAAGTGTTTGTGAGAACACCAGCATAAACTCCAGGGGTTTTGACGAGAACTTTCTTCTCAGCCTAAAGTTAACACTGCTCTGATTCTGTTAACGACAGTAGTAACAGTTTTGAAAACAGCGAGTAGGTGCTGCCTTGAATGCAGTTTTAACGTTGCTGCAGTTGCTGGGACTTTGCTCTTTGGTGTGTCTGCTCCAGCAGGGTGCACTTGACGTGCGGAAACAACTTTACAACCTATAAAGTCATAAAACTTTACAACTCGCAAGGTTATAAAGCAGGTATGTTTATTCGACGTCGGACACGTGATGGGTCATCCCTTAATTTCACGTGTAACTTCTAACAATAGAAGGTGTGCTTAAATACAGTAAAGTGTTACATATTCATAGTACCCCCAGGAACGCCTATACATATTCATAACCTTTCCCCGAGAAGGCGGTTCTTATTAAAATTAGTCCCAGGAAATCATTTCCATAGACTCCTCCCTGACCCCTCCCTGTTGCGCCTGCGCAGTGCCACCTGGTGGATTTGAGGAGGGGGTCTTGGGATGAAGGCTCCTTCAGCTTCGTCACTGAACTTTTCACCTTTTGGCTCATTAAGTTGAGTTGGCTGGAACCCAGACTGCCAAGTCGGTTGAAACCAGTTTGGTGCCCTCCTTTTGCTGAAAATCTTCGTTATCTTGCCTCCTCAAGGATACAGCTGGGTGCCATAAAACTTCTTATCATTGCATTCAGTGAGAGTCTGTTTTTCTTAACATAATTGGTTACATTAATCACTAGACTAGGCACTCATGGTGGGGTTAACTCTTAAAGTGTTAGTTGTGAGTTCCCTCTATCACACTTACTGAGAAAGAGGCTCTGTTGTGTGTGCCGTGGCCAGTGACAGAGTTCAGTGGCCGCCGGGAGCGGCTGTGGGGAGCGGGCAGTGACCCCAGCTCGGTAGCCATCACCTGCCGAGCGCAGGGAACCCAGCGCTGTCCGAAAGCATGCGGAGGATTGTTCCCGGCAGTGAGGGAACGGACTAGTCCCCAAACCCTTGTCATTTTCCTGGTGGTGAGTGTGCTTTCTTGTTCTTCTGAAACAGAAGAGAGTATAAATGTGTCCTCTTGCCCTTTGTGTCTGAAGGGTCTTGCTGCCCCACTTGGTTCGGTTTTGCTCACCCTTCCTGGGATGCGAGCCTGCTTACTCACTAAGTACCTCCTAGCACTTTTTAATCTTTGAATGTCTTTTTTTACTCCTTTGCTAGTGTTGTTTATGCTGTTTCCTCCGAACATCCCTCAAAACCCATCTGTTGCACTCAAGCTATTTGCTGATGTTGTTAGCCGGACCTAAGGCAGTTCGGAGTGCGGTTACCTGGCAGATGAACACAAGTGTAGGGCTGGGCTTGTCTGCTGGGGTTTTGTACTTTGCAGGTTGGCTCCTTGGCTCAAGACTTGTCAGAGCCCACACCGTGCTGAAGGGCCCCGTCTCCATTGTATCCAGACATCCCGGCGGCCCTCGCAACTTGTGAAGGGCAGGGTGACAGAATGAGGCATCTCATGTCGAAATGTATGGGTGTGGGCATCAGGTGTCTGGGTGTGTGGTCATCGGGAAAGGAATAAAAGCTGGTGCGACTGCAGGTGTCAAGGCAGATGGGCTGTGCTTTGGAGGAGGTAAGATGTTGGCAGGAGTCGTTAAGGTATTTTGGGGGTTTCTTTGGAAGAAGGGTTTTAACAGTAGCTGTTTGAAGTGTGCAGGTAGGAAGGGTGTAGTATCATGAGGAAGGCAGCTAAAGGCTTTGTTTGTTTCTGAAGTATAAGGTAATTGTGTACTTGAAATAATGAGCAGATCTCTGGTTTCTGTTTAGAGACTAGCACAAGGCTGGTGGCTTTCAGTACCCCGTTGACTGTCTGAGCATCGAGTGCCCGTACGGGCAGTCGGACACCAGACCCGGAGCGGTGCTGTGGGCTCACCGGCTCTGCCAGAGCCACCGCCAGGACGCGCGGCACGCGCGGCGAGGAGCTCTCAGCCGCTTCGGAGGGTGGCTGGTGCTGCGGTGTGGGATGATGTGCTCGTGGGTTTTCTTCTATAAGGTGTTTTCTTCAGTGAGATCTGATGTCTTGCTTTTGTTAAGCTGAAGATGTTGTGAGTTGGGTGAGAAATCGCTAGAGCTTTTTTAAAAGCATCTCGACTTTGCAGTAGAGAACGATCCCCTTGCACGCGTCTTTCCAATGCGCGCTGTATCCTGCAGTAACTTTGGTAACGTCTCTGCGACGGGCCAACAATGAACGGGTATCCTCAGTCCCCTGCCGTTCCTGGGCACTCAGGGGAGAGCTCAGGCCGTCAGCCCTGCAGGCAGCTGTGGGCGCCCACCCATTCTCGTGTTCTGTTGCGTGCAGCGTGCTGCCCGTTAGATACGGGTGATGAGTCAGGCTCTGCGGCTGACCTCTCTGGAGTGAAGTTCCTAATAGGTGCAGGAAAGGGGTTTTCTCGTCCTTGTCACCCGTGGCATGAGAGAGGGCGTGGGCAAAGCAGGCAGGGGTGGAGGGGAATGGATGGGGAGAGTCAGTTCTCTTTCAAAGACAGCCAGCAGCATGGCTGCTTGAGGAACTGTGCCTGCAGGGCCCTGCAAAACCACAGCACTCACACGTGATTTGTGTGCAGTCTCTTGGTTGAGGCGGTTTTACCATGTAGACACCGGGTGGAAAATCCCCCGCTGTTGTTTTCTGTCTGCGGAAGGATAGAGAGCTCCCTGTGGTGACATTCAGGTGATCAGTCACCCAGGACTGTGCTGACAGCAGCTTTGTCACCTGGAGGCCAAACCCAACCCCAGGGTTGGCGTTTCTGGACGCGGGGCAAGGAGACGACGCACGTGGGCCGCAGGTGGGCATTTCCCTGTGTTGTCCCAAAAGCGGAGTTCGTTGTCTGGAGTGCGAGCAGCTGAATATACACACAGGGTCAAGGTATCGTTTTATGACAGAATTGTGCTGTGTCGGGTGTTAGGTGATAAAACCATAAAGCTAGGACACCTTCTTCGCAACATGTACACATTTACACTTTCGATTTTGGTTGGCACCTCCCCAGGATTCCACCCCCGTTGGCTGGTAATGTAGACATGGTTTACAGAACCGTTTTCTTGGACTGTGCGTGCTCGTGGGTCAGGGTTTTCACATGGCCAGGGGTCTTTGTCCTGTGGGTGTGATTTTTAGTACTATAATGAGCAAAGTTCATCTAAAAGATGCTTTATCTGACAGCCTCAAGATATAAACTCAACTAATTGCGCAGCTTCCAGGATGTTCAAACTGCAAGGGCAGGAGCTCCTGATAAGAAGTTCTTCAAATCACTCTTATCTTCGTTAAAGGAGCAGACTGACCCTGAAACTGTCCCAGTGATTTACATATCCTCAGGTCAGCAGTTGCTGACAGGATTCATTCTTTAATTGGCAATGACTGCACCAACCTCCCTGGTTGGGCCTTTCCCTTGTGCTGCTCTCGCCTGTGTGTGTGACCCACAGGTGTGTCACACTGTGCTGTGTGTGTTCTGGGTGACTCCACAGGTGTGTCACACTGTGCTGTGTGTGTTCTGGGTGACTCCACAGGGGTGTCACACTGTGCTGTGTGTGTTCTGGGTGACTCCACAGGGGTGTCACACCGTGCTGAGCCACCGTCACCTCCCAGTGTCACCTCAGGTGCTTTCATGGTCCCCGCAGGTGGGGGCAGCTCAGCCTGTGACACAGCTCAGACATCATGTGCATTTAATATTTTATGGCTTGTGAATTGCCGAATGATTCATATGAAAACGTGTAGCACATCTAGCTTTATTTTTTAACAGCCGACATTTTATGTTAATAGCAATACTATTTTGCTATTTATTATTTGTAGTATTGCTAGGATTAATAGTATTACCTTTTGTTAAAGTTTAAACTGAAAGACTGTTGTAAAACTGATCTTGGAATGGTTAACTGCTGAAAAGTGCTGTGAAGGAGACCTCAACGATTTATTAAAAATGACAGCGAAATATCTCTATCAAATAGAAGAATCATTTCTCGACAGAACGTTAGCGCGTCTTTTAAACTCCGGTGGCTCTGCTGTTTTGAGTTGAAATTAATTTATGTAAAATCCAAGTTAATTTGGCAAAATCAAGCTTCTTTTAATACAGAGTTGACTAACGGAAAGGGATTTTTATGAAAATAGTTTATTAGGTCTTCGACATTTTAGTTTAAGGAGTTTTTCAGCCTTAAAAAAATGTTGGTTATTTGGGCACTGCATGTTGTCTTTCCTATAAATGTAAAGGACTTATCCCCAAATGTGACTTTCCCTAAAAGAAATTGGTAAAAAAAAAGTGTATTCCCTGGTATTTCTATTTCTTGGATCTGTATAAGTGGGAGAAGCACTTACACTGCTTTACAGACTTCTGTAGCTATTTATTCTCTTCCCTCTCTACTTTAGAAAGATAAATGCTTTCAATATTTTTCTGAAAAAGCTGCAGGAATACGTATTTCTGTAGAAGAGTCAACAAATGTCAGACTACTATGAATTTGCACAAGTCATTCCGTACGAACTGCGAATCGTAAAGGGAAACGCATGGCAGGCTTTGCTCTCAATGTCTTTTTTTCCTTTGTAGCCTCCCTGCCGAGAGACTGAAGGTGCTGTCGTGTCTGAACAGCCTGCGCCAGCAGCACGTGGACGAGATGAAGGTACCGGCCCGGCTCTGCCTCCCCTCCCTGCTGCCGCCGCCGAGCAGCAGCTCCCAGCCCTCCTCCTTGGCTGTGGTGGCCTTTGAAAAACCACAGGAACCAGAAGAATTGTTAAAATCCTCAGTTAAGAGCTTCATGTGGGCACCTGGCGGTTGTGAGAGACTGAAGGAGCCGCTGAGCTGTTTGAAATGTGTGGAGAAGCTCCCCTTTCACGTCTCCTTGTGTAGAGCCTCCTTTGGGTTTTTGTGTTAGTTTAGCCCCAGGCCTGGGTTAACGGAGCCCTTCTCACTGCACTGTTTGCCATGTCCAGCAGTTCCTCCCAGCGGTGTGTGTTGGTTTAGCTCTGTGTGTTGGTTTAACTGCACACATTCCTCAGTACTGTGCACATCTGCTGGAGCCCTCTCAGCTCAGTGACCCAGAGCAGAGAGAACGCAGGGAAACCTTCTTTGCCTCAGTATTTTACCAAGAGATGTGTGTGATGAAATGATTTTATTTGCTGTTGTGAGGCAAGGACTAAATGCGTGTGTTTATCTTCTCTACTAAATCACTGCAGTTACTCAGATGTCTCCTAAAATGCGTGTTAGGGACAATCAGGGAGTACTTATTTCACTTGGGTTTTGCACTGTGTTATGAAAAAGGTAAGAACCATA
The DNA here is from genome assembly GCA_013399365.1 of Pampusana beccarii. Classification (NCBI taxonomy): domain Eukaryota; kingdom Metazoa; phylum Chordata; class Aves; order Columbiformes; family Columbidae; genus Pampusana; species Pampusana beccarii. The sequence goes on along the minus strand of VWYH01002529.1, from coordinate 150,177 downwards.
ATTTCCACTCTGCAACATTTCAGTTGGTTTTAAAAAACATGAACAATGTTAAACGAAGCACTTACGGGATATCTCGGACATGTATTGCAGTATTCTGCTTTAACTGGAGTAGCAGATTAAGGAATACAATGGTTTTCTCAAGTGTTAAGTTTTGGAATTATACAGGCGCAGACAATGTTTTTAGAGCTTTTGACTTTCGTTCCCTCGCCTTCTGAAATATGTGGCTTTTCCTTTTTCGATGTCATGTTTAAGTAGTTCTCCAAGATAAAGCTTGATGTAGGACAGGCAGGATATGGCTGTTTTACAGGAGAAAACAAAACAACCACCTTCTCCCAGCAGATGCCTGACCCTTCTAGATATCCTTCACCTTGGTGCCTGTTTCTTTTCAAAGTCAAATTTTACATGTTAATTCCATTGTTATTTGGCTTTTGTAGGTTTTTAACGATCCAATCCATGGGCACATTGAAATACACCCCCTTCTTGTCCGCATCATCGACACACCTCAGTTTCAGCGCCTCCGATACATTAAGCAGCTGGGTGGCACTTACTTTGTTTTTCCTGGAGCCTCTCACAACCGCTTTGAACACTCCATAGGGTAAGGTGATGCACATCTCTCGCGTTTGGGGTTTGGTTCCACTAACGTGGAAGCCAAGGGGCATCGGGGAAAGCTGCTGTGGTGGCATTTTGGGTCTCACAAATGTTCCTGGATAACCTGTGTGATTACGGGCCGTTCCCTTGAACTTTATTTCATAAAGCCAGATAAAGAAACCTACAAGATGGATTGATGTTAGATTTCCTCATCCACCCGTTCTTCTTCTGAGAATAACATTAATTAAAAACTCTCAGTGCTCTATGTTCTCCCTGATCAACATTTGAGTTTTAAAGCATAAACCTGGGAAGGGTACTGGGACTGCTATAAATTACTTCCCAGACAGTTGTAATCCACTTGTGCTGTCAGGGGCAGCTAAACCCCATTTTATTTGTAATGTTTGCATTTGTAGTTACGCGTGCTGTGTGCAATTGATGGCAGATTGTCAGGCTGCGAGCTGTAAAATAAGTTAAAAAGAAACAGATGATGGACACCAGGATTTCCAGTGTTGCTACCTCGTTCGCACTCCGCAGAGAAGCTGATTGATGACAAATTTAAGCTTGTTTTAAAGGTGCAGAGAAATTAAACTAGTCAGTGGTTTTTATTCAAGAAATCTGGCCAGCCTGAAGTTGCTTTTGTTAGTGCTGAAATGTTGTGAACTAAGTTTGGCTTCTGCCCCAGCTCTGTGACGCTAACAGGATACAAACGGGTATTGCAAAAGGGTCAAATCAGTGAGGCAAGCTGGGATTGATTGCGTCTGGTGAACAGGAAAAGACAAAAATACAAGGGATGTAAACAAAGCTTTCACAACAGGAGTCGAAAACTCCGGTGATATCAACAACCTTTTCTTTGAAACAGTTCAATTAATCTATATAGTTAAACTTAGGACAGTTGTTCTCAACTTGCATATCATTTTGAAAATTTTTATAGTATTAAAATAGAAGAAGTGAAATTTATATGCTTATTGGTCTAGTAAAAAAACCTCCAAACAGTCAAATTTGGTCTAATAAAAGATGTTGGCTTCTCAGAAGACCTTCTCTTGCTTTGGGATCTTCTGCACGGGGACTCTTAAGGCAAATAGAAAAGGAAGTCGGTGTAGAGCTCGTAAACACCTTGTAGGAGTACGTGCCATGCGTTTGTTCTTCCTGGTTTTGTATCGTGAGAACAGAGCGTCCCATTCAGTGAAATTAAATGTCAAATCTAAAATGAATGAAAGGAAGAGGAAATAATTGTCATAAGCTATTGTTAAATAGCAGTTTGAAAGAAGAACAAGATGGTTTGGTGGGTGATGTGACCTCTGTGGCTGCTCGGAAGCCGCGGTGCTCGGGACGCGCACGTTCAGCGAGGCGCCGCTGTTTGCTTGCACGGGTACCCCTGTCAGCGTGGAAGTCAGGGACTCGTCACGCGATCGATGGGATCAGACAGAAGCCAAATTTATTGTAAGAGCATCAGATGTAAGAGCATCAGCATATATAGTGTTTTGATCCCGTACATGGCCGCAAGTGTTTGGATCTTTACAGTTAGCACAGCCCCTAGTTTTTAGCATTACCTCACTAAAAGGTTGCAAGTTGCTGGTCTGCTGACTTTTAACTTCTACACTAAACTCATTGTCCTTTATTCTAACTCAAGGCTGCTTGGAGTCACGTTAGGCACGTAGGCTATCTTACTCTCTGCTTTTTCTCGTGGGCCTAGTTATGCTAAGCAAACCTAAAGCCTGCACTCCATTACTTTACTTGCCAAAGACTGATCAGATCCGTAGTGTCTGGATTGCTCGTCAATGACCTTGTCCTTCGAGGAATCCCACTTACCCAACTTGTGCATTGGGAGATGCTGCAGCTTGCTGCTGTCTCTGTGTTTTGGGCATGGTGTCTCATGCTTTTCTGCTTTCAAATGTGTTGCTTATGACTAAAAGTGTACTACAGGAAAGAGTTTGTTCCTGTGGTCCTCTTGCAGGTTAGGGTTTGAGTATTTGTTGTGTGTTACCCCTCAGACAAGGGCTGTGACTTAATGGAGCAAAATGGAACAGGTGAGCTGCTCTTTGACTGTGCAGCCTAAAACACCACTATATTCACTTTTTTCCTCCCCTACAACAGGGTGGGCTACCTGGCAGGATGCCTGGTTCGTGAGCTGAAGGAGAGACAACCAGAACTGGATATAACCCAGCGAGACATCCTCTGTGTAGAAATCGCTGGGCTTTGCCATGATTTGGGTAAGTAACACTTGAATCCCAGAATGTCAGGGACTGGAAGGGACCTCGGAAGCTCATCCAGTGCAATCCCCCGGAGCAGGAACACCCAGCTGAGGTTACACAGAAGGTGTCCAGGCGGGTTTGAATGGCTGCACAGAAGGAGACTCCACAACCTCCCTGGGCAGCCTGGGCCAGGCTCTGGCACCCTCACCAGGAAGAAGTTTCTTCTCATATTTAAGTGGAACCTCCTGTGTTCCAGTTTGCACCCATTGCCCCTTGTCCTGTCACTGGTTGTCACCGAGAAGAGCCTGGCTCCATCCTCCTGACACTGCCCCTTTCCATATTGATCCCCATGAATGAGGTCACCCCTCAGTCTCCTCTTCTCCAAGCTCCAGAGCCCCAGCTCCCTCAGCCTTTCCTCACACGGCAGATGCTCCACTCCCTTCAGCATCTTGGTGGCTGCGCTGGACTCTCTGCAGCAGTTCCCTGTCCTTCTGGAACTGAGGGGCCCAGAACTGGACACAATATTCCAGATGTGGTCTCACCAGGGCAGAGCAGAGGGGCAGGAGAACCTCTCTCGATCTACTGACCACCCCCTTCTCATCCAGCCCAGGTCCCATTGGCCTTCCTGGCCACCAGGGCCCAGTGCTGGCTCATGGTCACCCTGCTGTCCCCAGGACCCCCAGCTCCCTTCCCCTGCACTGTTCTCCAACAGGTCGTTCCCCAACTTATCCTGGAACCTGGGGTTGTTCCTGCCCAGATACAAGACTCTACACTTGTTCTTGTTATATTTGAGGTGGCTTGTTGCTTTGGAAAGCCAACCTGGATGGACAGCTGGCTGGGACATTGGAACACCAGAGCTGCCTTGGGCTGCTCAGTGCGTGGCTGTGTTCCCAGATGGGGTTTCTCTGTTCCTGTTTGGTCCGGAGTGCAGCTGCAGAGGCAGCTCCGCTTGGTGAATTTGTAGCTGCTCCTAGCCGGTTTTTGTCTTGTTTCCACGTGCGTTTGGAGTTCTGCCATCAGTGGCCAAAGTGTCTGCTTCCTTCTGCGATGTCCTCAGGTCTCTTAAAGCATTTCAGAGTGAAAATCGGTGGCCCTTTCAAATTGTTATGATTATTCTATAACAACTTGTTTTCTTCAGAGGTGGCATAGAGTAATTAATATGCTTGGTGTTACCGCTGTACTCGCCTGTGGTAGGTAATGGAACTGGCTGTGTTAAGCGCAGTAGTGCTTAAGGCGTCTTAGGAAAGTACTTGCTGTAGCTGAATCAAGTCAAATACAAGAGAATCCAGATCCTTAGCTTGCTCAAAATATTTTTACTGACAAACATGTCTCGGATTAAACATGTGTAATCTTTATTTTTAAGGTCATGGGCCATTTTCACACATGTTCGATGGAAGATTTATTCCGCTCACTCGTCCGGATTTGAAATGGAAGGTAGACTTTTTACTGTTAAAGTAAAGATAGAAAACTGTAATTTTTAAAGGGAGAAAAATTCATCTTCAAGGACTGCCAGTGCTTGTGAGAACATAGTAATCATCCAGCCTTTTCTTATTTTATCGTTTTGATGGCATTATTAAAACCCAGAATGTTGTCATCTGATCTCGTGGTGACGCAAAATACCAATTGGGAGCTTCCTTTCCAGTTTAATATTTTGAGTCCAGGATATTTTAGATAGTGTTCAGAATTCAGCCTTTTAGAAACTTTGAACAGAGTTTCAAGGGTTGTTTGTGGTGAATGAAATGTAACACAGTCCTTTCAGGCCTCTCTCTGCTTGTAATTACTAAGCAAAATCAGCTGAGTAAACTTGTTAATCTTTGGCACAGCAAAACACAGCAAAACCGGTTATTTTGTCTTTCAGCATTGTAACTCTCTTGCTGCTGTTTGTTAAAATACAAAATAAGCAGCTCTCTGCTGAAGAGCGTGTTTCTGAACTCGGTAGACTGGCTGATTTCCTATCCAAAATGAACAGAAGATCACCCAGATGTTGCACTTTGACACCACCGTGCTCAGGTGCCCTGCCAGGCAGGGATGCTGCGTTAGGAGGAAGCTGGGACACTGCAGGAAAGATGTTTAAACTTTGTAATGCAACATTTAGGCTTTTTTTTTTTTTCTTCAAAGCATGAAACCGCTTCTGTTGAAATGTTTAAGCACCTGATCACTTCCAATAAACTAGAAGCAGTCATGAAGATGTATGGTCTTGACCCGGAAGAAGACATGATCTTCATCAAGGAACAAATAGGAGGGCCTATAGATAAAACTGCTTGTGAGAATGCGGTGAGTGACTGTACTGCTCCTGTGGTTATCGCAATAAATGCCTTCGATTTTACTGAAAGAGTAGATAATTTTTGCTTCTGCTATGTTTGATTATTTATTTTTAGCCCCATGAAATTCTGAGAGTCCTGGCACAAAAGATGCTGGAGAAGTGTAGCGTTTATTTCTGACGGGGCTGGCAGGAGGTGGGTGGCTTCGCTATGTTAGTGTGCTTATGTCTTCCTGAGAAGTTCTTACCTCAGAGTCTTCAGATCCGAGGAAAGCTTAAGAATGTTATTTGTATTTAGCGAACCTAATTCACTGTAACTAGATAGGTAGAACTGAATTTTTAATGGAAACCTGAAGTGACCAGGTTAGGATAGCAGCCTATTTACTGGATGCCTGGAGGCGGATCAATGGGAGGTCGTGCTTTCAGTTGGCTATAGGAAGAAAACATGAAGATAGTTTAGGGTAACAAAACTGAGAACTGGCAGAGATGATGCAAAGAGCAATGCAAAACTATGGCCCAAGTACCAGAGCCACATCAGCTTTGATGACAGTAGCAAAATGTTTGGATTTGTTGCAGTAACATAGACAGAGGCAGGGATAAGACTTGAAGAAATGTGTTGCCTCAAGAGGCAAAGAAGTTCTGATTATTAAGCCTTCCAGCTCTGAAAGAATTAAGTCCTCCTTACTTACACTCAACAGTTGCTGTCATCTCTTCAAAACACCCATTCAGTTACTACCAGAATTAAGCACCAGTCAGCAGGAGGTCTGTCATGACAGTCTGGTCCTAATTAGAATTGTATATCGTCCCAAACAAATTGCCAAAATGCTGGCACTTACTCGTTTTTTTCTGCTGTAGTAGTGAGCGGTGCTGCCTTGTGTACTCCAGCGCTCTGATGACATAGGCAGCTGAACATAATAAAATTCACTCTGAGATCTTATAGGAAGGGGATATTTATAAAGTCTGCAAGTTGATTTTTACCCACTCGCGCTCACTTGCACACAAATCTTGCTGCCTGCTGCTGCCACTGATCTTGTGCTGGGTTCTTACCCCTGGTCTGCTTCTCCTTCTTTGGATTCTGTGCCTGTTTTCCAGCAGGATAACAGGAGGAGGAGTGTTGTAGGCGACGTGTGGCACCATTCTTGCCACTCTGTGGTGCTTTCACCTTGCAGGGGTCTGGTTCAGACAAGAACAACAGAATTTTTATGCATTGAACATAACAGTGTCCTGAACATCGTCCCAGCAGCAGAGCTCTTTGTGATCAGCATAAAATCTTTTTATCCGTGATGTGCTCTCTTCCTGCTGCTTACAAACGTTTCCATCCTTATTCATATGAATTTTAATATTTCTGTAATGCAGATAACGTCAAAGCCATTATCTGTTTGTATATGATGTTTTCCACCCTCAGAATTTCAAGGCCACTTTATGGCACTTTTTCTTTAACCTGAAGAATCATTACGTTTTCAAGAAAATAATGTTTATGTGCAACTTTTATCTTATTAATTTAACTTTGATTTCCTGTTTGCCTCATGGCTGAATTCTTCCTCTGCTGTGGGTTAGGAGTTGAAGTAGCTGGCTGTTTAAACGACCTCTGTTTAAAACATCGAAATGTTTGTTTTAAAACTCTTCTATAAATTTGTACAGTTGATTGCAGAAGGCCACAAGACGGTGACATGTTTGTGTGTTTAACTAACTCCCTGAGGATTACATGATTCCAACCTTTTCCCCTCTTTGCTGTGCATTTTTTTTCTTTTGGCATGTCAAAGCTGCAGGCTTTGCTTTAGTAGATTGGGAAAGAAAATACTTATGTACATGGTTTTTATTCTTCCTGATATTCTAGGAAATCAGCTGCTTAAGCCCGAGTTCTGGCTTTCTAATGCCCAGCTTAGCTTCTGAAAGCTCTTTTATCGTCTTTTGTGTTCTTCGCTACCTCAGTGTTGGATGTTTATCACAGGCAAAATCAAAGTATATTCCCACTGTCTTTAAAAAATGTTTCTGACATTGTTTGCACACTTGCGTTTCTTATTGTTTCTGGTTTGGTTTTTCTTTTTCCCCTCTTCTCGGCTCACCTGTTAGTGGCCCTACCGTGGACGACCAAAGGAGAAAGGTTTCCTGTATGAAATAGTGGCTAACAAAAAAAATGGCATTGACGTTGACAAATGGGATTATTTCGCGAGGTACAAATCTTATAGTTTTCCTTTTTATTATAATTCTTGTTGAAACAGTGCTATTAAATTTACAAGTATGATCTCATTGCTAAACACTCTGTGGAATATTTTTAGGGATTGCCACCACCTAGGAATCCAGAATAACTTTGATTATAAACGATTACTTAAACTCATTCGGGTCTGTGAAGTGGAAAACCAGAAGTTCATCTGTACCCGCGACAAGGTAAGCGGCGCATGTGAGCTGAGGAGCACGCGGCAGCGCAGCGTGTGCGAGGGGCAGCCGCATGGCACAGGCACCCCGGGCCCAGCTCAGCCCACATAGGCCTGGCTCGGCCCACATGGGCCCAGCTTGGCTCGCACAGGCCGGGCTCAGCCCACACGGGCCTGGTCAACTTGCACAGGCCTGGCCCGTCCCACATCGGCCCAGCTCGGCTCGCACAGGCCTGGCTCAGACCACACGGGCCTGGTCAGCTTGCACAGGCCTGGCTCGGCCCACATGGGCCCGGCTCAGCTCGCACAGGCCTGGCTCGGCCCACACGGGCCTGGTCAGCTCGCACAGGCCTGGCTCGGCCCACACGGGCCTGGCACAGCTCGCACAGGCCCGGCTCAGCCCTCGTGGGCCCAGCTCAGCCCACACGGGCCCGGCTCAGCCCACGGGCAGCGGGCGCAGCTGCGCCCTGGCTGGCAAGGGGTGCTGGGGCTGCCCACCCCACGCTGCTTCAGCCCGAGTTGCTGCTCTGGGAGCTGTTCTCAGAAGCACCTGGTTTAAGGAAAGGAGGAACCTAACAAGTCTCTGTTTGAAAGGGTGTGTGGTGGGTCCTTCCAGGGGAGGCCCTACAAAACCACCAGTTGTGCGTGATCCTGCTCCAGGTGTTCTGAGTGAGGGGTGAATGTGGCTTTGGGAAGGGGCTGCTAAAGGAGCAAGAGGTCTGGCTGGGGTCAGTGTCAGGTCTCTGCTCTCTTACAGCAGCCTAAATCTTTCAAAATTTGTAAACACTGAAAAATAACCATTCTGCTCTATGCTGCAAATGCAAGGAGACAACTCATTTGATTCCTTGATTGTTTTTGTTTTCCAACTGAGACAGGCAATGTCAAAACTAAAAGATTTTATTTATTTGTTTATTTATTTATTCAGGAAGCTGAAAATTTGTATGATATGTTCAACACACGGCATTTGCTGCACCGGCGAGCATACCAGCACAAGGTTGGCAACGTCATTGAAATAATGCAAGTATTATACTTTCCTTCTCTTGCATACCATTTGTTTTTAAATTATTGAAACTGTATATCCGTTTCGAGTGTTCAGATAATCAATAAAGTGTGACATGCAATAAAAGCCACTAGGCTATATAACCCAATTCTTGTGTCAAGGCTCAGTGCTTAGGGTATCGCAGAGGCTGTGATTAACAAAAGAGAGAGCAGGACAACAACACCCTTTGAAGAGAAATTCAGTTAGAGGAAAATTGCTAAAGCCCTGAAAAAGCGTAGGCCCAGGGTGTGCTTACGCTGTTTTAACTGCTGACAGCTGAAGTCAAATTTTCAGCTACGAGTCAGAGGCCACTTAGCTCAAATGGGCTGGTTAACAGAGCGAGGTTACTGTTACTAATGGAGTAAAGTGACCGGCAAGCTTACTATAGCTCAGCCGAGGCCTGACTGTGTGTTCATGCAATGCCACAGCAGGAATGGTTCAGGACCAGTTCAGCTGGCTACCTGCATTTGTACCTCTCTTGTTGATGCCTACAGAAGTTTAGCTGTAGCTTTATTCTTTTTGCTGTTCTTGAAAAGCAGAAATAGTAGTATCCCCCCAAAATATTTTCATTAGAATCTTGGCTGCTGAGTAATCATGTGCTGAGTTTGGGAAAAAGGGACACAGAGGATTACATGGTACAAGGGTGATTTGTGACTGTTTTCATTTCATATACTTCAGCTTCTGATTTAGTAACCCTCTAAAACTCAGACTGAAAATGCTAAGGTTTGACAGTTGCTACTTGTGAGGAGTAAAACAGCCAAGAAATTTAGTTCTTGGCTTACCATAATTATAGAGCCTATCCAAATGAGCATACAAGCTGGACATGACAAGAGGTACAGGGAACTCTGGAAGAACTTGGTCTTTACAACATCAGGTTTTCCCACCTGAAAATACCACATATTCATGATGCTCTACCTTTACCGTGGTTTGTATTCTCTCAGTTAATTCCTGGAGCAATAAGTCTGTAGAAGGGTATGGTCATCTGTGGGGCGACCTCGGGGCAGTGAGTGAGCACGCCACTGTCTCGCAGGTTCTGCGCTCGTCTAAGTAACGTTAAGCTCATAGTCTGAAGCAGATCCAAGTGTACTTGCTCATTCGTTGAAATAAGGTTGAGGTCTCATTCGAACCTGTTTTCAGTAAATGGAAAGACTGCTGAGATGCACAATGACTGGATTTAGGACATGGCTGTGCCATCAGGGTCTGCTGTGTGCTTGGCAGGCAGTTTCAGTTGTTGTCTTCTATTTATGACATACTAAAGCATTTCTTTTCGACTCTTAAGCAAGAAGGTGTTTCAAAATGATGCTTTCCTTAAGTTTTAATTTTGTCTCAAACTAGGATTACAGAAGCCTTTCAAAAAGCAGACAAATTTTGGAAAATAGAAGGCTCTGGAGGAAGATTGTACAAGATTTCTACAGCAATGGAGGACATGGAAGCCTACACTAAGCTAACTGGTATGAGCTCTCAGCAATCTTTTTAAAGTAAAAGAATGTTAGAATGCTGTTTTTCCAGCTGGGTCCTTGCCTGTGATTTGGCCTCTCAAGTGCTGCTTTTGCACACAGGTAGTGGGGAAGGCCCAGAGAGTCCAATCTACACACGCTCAGATCTTGCTGGGAGAGCAAGACCTTCTAGTTTAAATTACTTTAATGTTGAGAGAGAAGCACCAGCTTCTTATATTCCACGCGCATTCAAATTCACATTATTTCAAGCAGTGCTGTCAGGAGGTCCTGCCTACACCCCGAGTTTGTTGCGCTTGTCACAAGCGGATGGCAGTCAGTTTTGAGTGGTACATCTGGCTGTGTCAGGTAGAGGAGTACGTGTGGTGTGGTGTGAAATCCTGAGGCAGGTTTCAAAGGGCTCTGATGGGGTCTGATTTGATTTGCTTCAGACATTGCTACCCTGCTTGCAAATATAATGGAAGAAAACAGAATATATGAACAACTTATTTTTTTGCTGAAAGTTTCTGGTTGCTCAGGTAGGAGCTTGTGAGAGTGGTTCTTGTAGAATAAGTACACAGAGCAGCACCTGCTTGAAGATATGTGGGAGAACTCCAGCGTGATTACAGAGTGAAGCAAACAAGAGCTGAAACGTGCGATGTTTTCCCATTTCTCAAGGTCTGGCTCAGTGCTGTGAAGAGGAAACACAGAGAAATGACTGAATTAACAGAAACTGGCTTGAGTTGTGTTTTGTCCGCTGTTATGTAGTTCCACGGCTTCCCACCACTGTGGTGTGTTGGGTTTGTCTGCTCCTCCCGCTCTCGCCATGAGGCACACACAGGGCACACCAGCGCTCCTCTGGTGTTCAGGGCTGTGTGTGCCCTTCCCAGCTCCCGCAGCGCGGGGATGGAGGCCAGTGTGGGTCCCTGCTGCACCCAGGGCTGTGCCTGGGTGGCTGCAGGACAGAGGAGGCTGCAGGCCCTGCTGAGGAGTCCTCCAAAGTACTGGCAGCTCTTGCAGCACCCGTGAGCTACAGACTCCCAAGGCGTCTTTCCTGAGCGGCAAGACGAGTTCCCCGAGGTTCTATCACCAGGCCTTGGCTGGCCAACAGACTCAAGAATGTCTGTCTTTGGTCCAGGGACAAGGTGACAGAGGCTGAGGGTGCTCTTGCAGAGGCTCCCGTCTGTCTTGACCTGTGTCATGCTAAAGGCCTTCTGCTGGCAACCCTTCACCTGCCACATCCAGCCTGACCGGAGCTGCAGGGAGCGGCCGGGGGCTGCAGGGAGTGCAGAGCTGAGGAGCTGCCCGGCCTCTCCACCCCGCGTGTCTGCCCGGGAGCAGCAGGGGCTGCCTTCCAGTGGCAGGAGCCGTTGGAGAGCACGAGTTGCAGTGTTGGGCTGGGCAGAAAGGCAAGAACTGAGGTTGAGTTCCTTGTGGGCTGGGATCTGTTCCCTGGGGACTCTCTGCTCCGTGAGATCAGCTGTGCTGGTGAGTTAACAGCAGGGGCCCGCTGCCCGTGGTCCCTGGAGAGGAGCACAGCTCAGGGCAAGCAGAGCAGGGCTGTCCTGCCTCCTGCAGTCTGCTGCAGCAAGGAGCTGCTTGCCAGGGCTGTCCTGTTCAACGAGGAGGGCTGAGCAGCAAGGAGAGTGATGTGAGGAATGTGCCATCGTCAGACGGAACAGTGGACATTGAAGGATGAGGATGGTTTCCTCCTCTTAAACTTCCTTCTGTGCATCCAGTGGTTGCAAGCTGGGGGCTTCTGAGAGTACCACAGGCTTGTTTTCAGCAGTCCATGATGAGTGATGTTTCTGCGAAACTGTCCAGTTGCCTCTTGCAAATAATAAACCTCTGTGAGGTTCTGCAGCAGAAAGTTCCCTGGCTTTCTTCCCTGATGGGTGAAGAACCACTGTTTTTAATTTGCTGCCTCCTAATTTGACAGCAAGTCCTAGTTTTAGCAAAGGGTGAGACAGCAAGCCGTTCCTTGTCGCTACTGCTTTTGCACAGTGGATGTGTTCATGGGCTGCTTGTTCCACCTGCATTGTCTCATCCCTCAGTCTCAGCCTGTTGTTCCTTGTGGGGAAGTTCCTGACTTTGATCAACTTTTTCCATAAAAACAACCCTGAGTTGAAGGTGTTTTGGTACGAGGCTCACACCTCATTTTTGGAGCGCTGGGAGCTCTGGCCCAGCTGTGGCCCAGGGGTGCGGAGCTGTGGTCACAGCTCGTGTCGGAGCTGCCGGGGAGCGCGAACAGATGTGGGCACAGCTGCGGTGGCTGTGACAGGCGAGCAGTGCCCTGACAGCAGCTGGTTCTTTAGGACAGCCAGAAATAACCTTTCTGCTCCAAAGCCACATCAAAAGAAGCCTGTGTCTTTCTGCTCTTCTTGATGGTTGGAGAGGTGCTGTGTGTTCACTGTCATGTGGGGACAGGAGCGGTGACTTTGATGCTGGCATCCAAAATCTGAGAAACTCTGGGGTTTAACGGAAAGACTTTATTCTTGTGCAAGACGCGGTGCCCTTGTCCCTAAGCCAGTGCTGGGTTCAGGGTATTCTGCTGAACAAGAAGAGGAAGCAACTAACAGTGAAATGATAAAATTTGTTGCAAGGGTGAGAACTGAGCTGTGTTTTTCCATCAACAACTGCTAGGAGTTTGATAATCAAGATGGTATTGTAAGTGGCTTCTCAGTTGTCAGATTTAGTCTGTTCAGTCGTTCTCTGAGAGTGTCTTTCCTGAACCAGCAGTTTTTCTTGTTCCTTTAACCTTTGTCCCCGTCTGTGCGTTTTGCTGTGACCCTGGATTTTGACCTACTTAACAAAAATCAATGCAACTTTGGCAGATAATATCTACCTGGAAATTCTGCACTCAAGTAGTCAAGAACTGAAGGAGGCACGAGAAATTTTGCGTAAAATAGAACGGCGTGAATTATACAAGTTTTTAGGAGAGACTCGACCTGAAGCAGAGAAGGAAGTTTCAAAGGTAATGTCCATTGGTTGAATTCTGTCCCTGTAAAAATGTTCTATAAGTTGCTGACCGTATTTTTTTTCTCTATCTCTCTGTGGTTTTTTTTGTTTGCTTGTTTGGGGTTGTTTTGGTTTTTTTTTTTGCTTAACCACTACTCCTAAAATAGTGTCAAAAGTTGTCCTGTCTGTATGCAGCTGAGCCATGAAACACATTATAGGAACTGGGGAAGAGTTTTATCTACAAACAGCCAGCAGAATGGCAAGAGGTTGAAATTCTGAACTCAGTTATTGCAGAAACATTTCCAGAAAAACCTGTTTTCTGAAAAATACAAAATTGCGTAAAAAGCTGATAGAGGCCAGTGATTGAGAAGGTTATTACTATCACCTTTTGTTCATTAAAATTTCAAAATAATAAGGAACACTTTTGCTTTGAATCATAATTTGTGTGCTTTGAGAACAAACGTCAAACTGAATAACTTCCATATTTATTGGTATTAAATTGTATACTTGGCATGAGCATGCACGTATTTTTCTAGTGTTTGCTTTTCAAAGCACTCAGCAGGCATTGATTTAACTGCTGTTGTCTTATTTCAAAATAGTGCTCTATTAGAGCTGATGTTGCTTCAGATGGCTCAGCTTTTCTTGTAACATGCTATACCACATTATCAGATCATCAGTTAATTGTCTCTAAACTTCAGCCATGATGCTTAAAATTTTCCGTGGCAAATTTCCAGAAATGGCTGACTCTATCTGTAAAGCTTTAATAAAGATAATTTCAGCTCTTTTAAATAAAAAGGTTAGAGAAAGACAACTAGATGTCTTACTGCTCTGTTCATTTTTGAAGGTTTGCTTGTGTTCTTTGGCTAAGAAAAAGTAACCCTAAGAGATTCTGTATTAAAAAAGTAGGAGGAAGGGAAACGTCTGCAGACCAAGGTCAGCACAACACGAGATGGTTGTACATTGATTGTCAGGGTGCTGCCCTCTGAGAGGAGTTCAGGATAGACAGCCTGACCAAAAGGAGGTGGGCAGGGGGTGAGTTACCCACATCACCTTGAACTGGTTCCTTTTAGAAGCCTGGTTAATGAAAAGGAAAACTCTCACTTGGAAAATCCGTCTGGGGGTATCCAGTGTGCTGTGCTGGAGGGAGACGGGGTTGCTGGGGGTGATCATGTCCAGACGATGCTCTGCGGCTTCTGGTGCTCAGCTGAGGGACTCGGGGAGCTTTTCCTCCTGTGGTGCAGGAGTGTTGGATGCTCAGCCGCCTCTGCCGTGCTGCAGGTCAGACAGGCTGTTCTGCTCCCCAGGATGCTGCAGTGGCCTTGTGTTCAGAATCACAGAGTACCTTGGGTTGGAAAGGACCTTTAAGGGTCATCGAGTCCACCCCCCCTGCAATGAGCTGCTCAAAACCCTGTCCAGTTTTGTCATCTTCGAGCTGGCCAGAGCCAAGTTAATGAGAATTTCTGCATTTCCATGAATTTCCATGCTTTCCATCACACCGTGCTCCTCTGCTTGGCTTGAACCTAGCAATCGGCAGGGAATATTCTGTCAGGTCCAAAACCAGACAAAAGCTCCTTGTGGGTTTCAACTTCAGCTTTTGAAGTAGGTCACCGTCCCCTCCAAAGAACTTGCTGTTTCTGTTTGGCTGGTTTTGTAGTGATCGATGACGTTCTAAATCTAGTCCGTCTCTTGGGTATTTGTATAAGTATAAAAGCTCTATTAGAGGATGAGATCCTGCAGCCCTACATTAAAAAAAAAAAGTTCAGTAAAGATGTTCACTTTTCAGCTTTGGGGAACTTAATTTCAAAACGTTTGTATTAGTAAAACAGTTGCTTGAAGGTCCTTTTTTCCTGCTTTTGTGGAAACTTCAACACCCTGCATGGACTCACGCTCTCTCCGCCCCTCTATCTCCCCTCTTTCCTGTCATCAGGTGTAAAACTCTTCCCCCACAGGCTGTTGGTGTTTGGGTCTTCTCAGTTATATAACCTTGTTTGGTTTGGTTTGTTTTTTTCTAAAAATGGGTAGGAAACTTCTGGCTAAGTTATACAAGGATTCAAACCAGCAGATTGCTGCAAGAGGAGTCTGTCAAGCTATGAAGAAATGAAAGCTTCAGCTTAGTAACACGTTCTGTCGTGTGTTTTTTGCCTTGGTCTAGACATGATAGTGCATAAATGTAATCTGAGTTTACTGTCTCTTTTTCAGAATAACAAACTGGAGAAAAGTTTTGCTGAATCCAAGCCAAAAAAGCATCCTCCAGATGTGGAGATAAAGGCCGAAGATATCATAGTTGATGTAAATATCACTTAGAGCGGGTTGAGAGGGCCTTGTGTACCATAGTGAAAACTGGAGATAAGTTTCAATACATTTTCAAACTGAAAAAAAAACCAAAAACCCCCAGATTGCCTCACAAATGCTGTCCCAGCCGTTCAGCTTGAGGCGCTGGGGACAGACCGGGCTGTCGCAGAACGGTGACAAATGCGTTCTCCCCTGGCTGTCCCCACTCTGAAAAGGAGCAGCAGGGAACCTTTGGGGTTCGGTGAAGGCTTTGAAGTCGGCAGTTGGTCAGCACTGCTGCGGGGTGTGGGGCAGGGAGGCCGCGGGCCCGGGGGGAGGATGAGGCGCATGGTGACTTCCAGGCTCCTGGCACGGCCCCGCTGCCGCGTGGCCATCACCGCTGCGCTCTGTCTGCTGCCTAAAGCACCGCGCTGCCCCAGCTGGGGCTCCAGCCAGCGCTGGTGGGAGGGAGGGAACCCGGGACAGGAGGGAGCTTGAGCAGCCTGCAGGCATTCGATAGCTTAACCCTGCTCTTGGGTAACTTGGGGAAGAGCTGGCGAACGGCTTTCCACAGAGAGCATCGCGAACCGCTTTGAAAGCCCCCTTGCACTGAAGCTCCTCATCATGCTGGGTGAGATCGTTGTGGGTTATTTAGCCTTAAAGCAGTAGACTCTGCTTTGGTGTCCCACAAACTGAAGCCATGGGGAAGTGGGCTCCCCTCTGCTCACCACAAAACTGCTGGTGTGCCAAGCAGGTGCAAATGATGTTGTCTAAACCTCTTGTTTGAAATTGTAAGCTCTACCACTGCCTCTGTGGGTTGTGTTTTGGGGACACAGGCTGGCAGGGGCCCAGCGTGCTCCCTGTTTGAAAATGGAGCGTTTCAGAGCATGATGGGAGCTGCTTGGTGTAAACGTGAATTTTCACCTGGCAGCTTCAGAACAAATGATGGTAGAAGAAAAGATACAAAATGCAAATCCCACATTGTTTTATTAAGTAATCATTTGTTAATTACTGTTCTATTTCATTAGTGTTATTTACAGAAGTATAGTGTGTATCCTTTTGTATTTATTGTGAGAAAACTAAAGGCAAACATGAACAAATGCCATTTTCTCGGTTTTGCGTGCCAGGTTATCAATATGGATTATGGAATGAAAGACCAGAATCCCGTTGACAATGTTCGCTTCTTTTGCAAGGCTAATCCTTCCAAGCCCATCAAGATCAACGAAGCTCAGGTAGTCTTTTATTTTCCTCGGCTGGCTTCTGAAGGGCATCTTCTCCACAGCTTGCCATGGAAGCGGTTCCTGTCCTCCGTGGGAGTCCTTGTGGGAGTTGTGGAGGGGTTGTGGGATCCGTGTCCTGGCAGGTCTTTTGTGTGCGTTGTGCTGCCGCAGTCTGGAGTAATGACAGCCTTTGCATATGAACAGTGTTTAACTTGGATGCACTGGGAATCTCCAAAAAATACAGTTGGATTGGATAAAGCTCATGGATTATAGTGGGGTTTTTTTACCGCTTGCGTTTTGTATTCAGATTAAAAAAATAGAAGATCAGTGGACTTTATATTCCAAGAAATACTAAAGCTTATTTCTTCTTTATTCCAAAGGTTTCAAAGCTTTTACCCAAGACGTTTTCAGAGCAGGTTATCCGTGTTTATTGCAAAAGTCAAGATCCATGTGTTTTTTCAGCTGCAAAACAGTATTTTGTTCAGTGGTGTATGGACAATGATTTCACCAAACCACAGGTAACAAATTCACATGTTATTTTTCTTGTTCTTGGAGCGCTTCACCTTTGTCCATAAGCTTCCTATTTCATTAAAAAACTTGGCATTCAGGCCTTGTCTTTGTGGCAGAGCCACTCCTCACTAACATAACTCCTGGTTTTATTGCAGCTTGCATCTGAGCATGCTTTAGTTTCACTGAGGCAGTGATGGACTTGCATGGATTTAACTTACGTGATTTGAAAAGTCATGGGTTTGTAACAAAGTTACTATCCACAGACACTCACCAGTTCGCGGATGCAGGTTTCCTCATACAAAGGCTTAAAACAGCACTGAGAAATGAACAGATTTTCTGTTGCTTTCCCACTTTCCCTTCCTTGTTGACCAGTTGTCAAACCCTGGAGATGCACGGTCAGTCTATTTGCCTTGAGTTAGAGGAGCTTGGAGCCAGGGGGGTCGGGCTCTGCTCCCCAGGAACAAGCGCCAGGAGCAGAGGAAACGGCCTCAAGTTGCACCAGGGGAGGTTGAGGTTGGATCTGGGAACAATTTCTTCCCCAAAGGGCTGTGGGGCATTGGAACAGGCTGCCCAGGGCAGTGCTGGAGTCACCATCCCTGGAGGGTTGGACAGACGGAGATGAGGTTCTCAGGACATGGGGCAGTGCCGGGGTGGGGGAACGGTTGGACTCAGTGATATTGAAGGGTCTCTTCCAACCAGAATGGTTTATGAATCTCTGATTCTAAATCTGCTGTTACATTTCTCCCCTGATGGTTGGCTCTCACTTTGTTTGTCTGACAGTTGTACCAGGGACAGGAACAGCGTTCTGCGGTTCCATGCACTTCAGGTATTTTCCACTATCTGGGATCAAGCCTCGAAGTGAAATAAATGCTTATATTAAAGTCTCCAAGTTGCTTAAGGAATGCAGTGTGAACCGTTTGTTCTGTGAACCATGTATTTTTTTTCTTTTCATCAAGTGTGTTAATATCCCTGACTTTGCTTTTTTTGGCTAAAGACACCTGCAAGTCTCATTTGGGGAAAGAGCTACATCCTCTGAAATGAAAGATCCCCCAGCAGATGAGTGTTCTTATGTGGTAGAGCTGCAGCTGTGGGCACAACCGACTTGTTTGAGGCTCGTTCTGAGGTCTTACTTCTGGCATTGATCTTTTGGGAGCTGTTAATTTCAGAAGGGCTTTTTGCAGATGGATCAAACAGCAAGCTTTCTCTCCTTGTAGCTTGCAGAGTCTGGTTGTATCCTGCAGGCAGATCCTTCCCATGCGGACGTATCCATCTCGCGGGCCCTGACGTGTTGCAGGACGTAGAAACGTGTCTCACCAGCTTATTTCTGTGCTCAGAGAGGTTATTGCTCTCTTGTCTGTGAGCCGGTGTCTGAGCAGTAGAACCGCATCCGTACCTGACGAGGGTGAGCGCGGCTGGCTCAGCCCACAGCAGGTTCTGTGCCAGGGGATGTTTGAGCGTGGAAGGCACAACCGAGCAGCCACAGCTGGGAAACTGCAACGATTTTAGATGCGATACTGTGGTGACGTCAGAGGAAACACTTAGGTGATGTTTCTGCTTTGTGTACCTATGCCCAAGGTACAAGCCTGCTGATGTTCTAGATGTGCTGGTGATAATTTTGGGATGTGAGCTGCCAGTGATGAAGGCTTCTCAGATACATGGGGAATTTCCTTTCCCCACCACCACATGCAACCACTGACTTAGAGCACTTTCCATCCCAAATGTGCAGTCTTCAATATTTGTCCATTTACAATGCTTCCAGGACCTTGCATTTATTTTTTTTCTATTAAGTCCGATACTGGACTTTTTTGTCCCTGCTTTAGGATAGAAAGCAAAAGTGAATGTATTATCATTAATGTTTTCTGGCTTCTAATAACAGGATGGTGATGTGGTTGCCCCTCATCTGACTCCAATGAAGAGAAGCTGGAATGAGACGAAAGATGATGAGCGCAGGACACCTGAGCGCTCATGCAGACAAAAGCTTTCTTTTGATAAGTAACATTTTCACATTTGCACTATTCGGTCTGCTTCTTCAGAAGATAAGTAAACCTGATTATTTTAAAAACCAGTCGCATGGACTGTAAGAATTTATGGAACAATGCAGAAATGCATTTTACAATACAGTAGGTTTTAATGTAGGTATTTAAACAAAGTGCATATTCCAAATAGAATTCTAAAAAATCAACAACCTGTTACAGCAGGATGAACTCATTTCTCATTGTTGAATGTATTGGCACTGTGCAGCAAGAGTAATTTTAAACATTGCAATTCATCATTTTCACAAGAAGTGCTGAAGACATGTTACTGTTCCTTCTGGTCCCGATCCCTTCTTCAGATGGTTGTGATATGACATGAACTAGCAGAAGAACTTCCAGCTCAGGTTTTGGGGTTTGTTTTGTTTCTTTTTTATTTTTTTTCCTCCAAGTACCTGAGGAAGAGAGAAGTGAGTGTGCTTCTCACACTGAAGTGAGGTCACGGAACTTTGAAATAACCATAGATGGCATCTTCAGGAATAGCAGAACAAATTTCATTTAAAAAAACGAGGGGAGAGAACTTTGAAATAACCATAGATGGCATCTTCAAGAATAGCAGAACGAATTTCATTTTAAAAAAATGAGGGGAGAGGGGAATCTTGAAATAGCCAAAGATTACTTTTCTGGTATTCAAAAAGCTGCTGATGATTCACGCCTCTTGCTCTAAGTGCAACTACGGTTTTTATTGCCATAACAATGCATTGCAGTGCCATGCAGCTTTTTGTTGTTTTATAGTGTGTTTCTGTTACATCGAATGCTATATTGAATGTTCTATTTTTACCGTTACACTGAACGGCAGAACCCGCCCGTTCCCGGGGCGCCCGCGGGAGGGCAGAGCGGCCCCGGCGCTCGGGACGCGGCACCGCGGGCTGCGCCTTGTTCTGCGGCACCGCGCTCGGCCGGGCCCTGCACGAGCCCTCCGGTCTTGTCTCCCTTCCCTCTCGTCCCTGGACCTCTGATCGCTGTTCCTGTGGCTATTTTTTTATCCCTTGTAGAACTATAAAGGTTCTCACATTTTCCCCTGACTGGCAGGACTCGTGAGTGTGGCTGAATGTCTGTCCAGTTGGAAAAGTGATTGAGGAAGAACTTTTTCCTCTCATCTTTTACTCAGGTCTAAGAGGAAAGCTACTTTCATTAAATAAAACCTAAAAGCTTGAAAGAGCCCGTCCTCAAAACCGAAAATGTAAAGCAAAAAGTTAAGTAATGCTCAGAAATTGGAATGAGCTTTGGGTTTTTATATCTGAAGTGGGGAAAGAAAAGCTCAGCATTCCATGTTGGCAGCCCAGCGTGGGTAACTGGTTAGTTGCTGAAAACTAACGCGACGCAAAGTCACCGAGAGAGAACTGCAGAACTCTCTCCATCTCTGATTGAGTTTCCTTTGCCCTTTTTATCACGAGAACTGACAGCTGGTAGGCAGAGGGAAGGAGAATGAGCTTCCACATACTCAGAGTCCGTTTGTTGAAATAACTTTGTACTCTGCTGCTTTCTGACGTACGTGTACCCGTCTGTCTAAAGGTGACACGGCACGGCCTCTGCTCTTCATATCTTTAACAATATTTCAGATCTGCAGGTGTACCAGGTAACCGTTAGAAGTGGTTGTAACCTCTTTAAAAGCCTTTAAAGAATTTCTTATTATGCTTCGAGAAACATCATCGTAGAGTAAAGGCATTTATCTCCCTTATGGGCATAAAATCAAGTATTGTTCAGGATAATGTAATTGTGTTACCGTTGCTTGGGTTTGTTTTGAATCTGTTATAAAAGGTGCACTTTATACTGGGGAAGTATGTTTTACTTACGTTTAAGGAAAAAATTGTGCTTAATGTTAAATTCTGAGGCAGAGCATTTCTTTTTCTCTTGTTAATCTGAGCCTCTCAGGACTGAGAATAAATTTAATATACAATGATTTTACTCTTCTAAGGAATTGCACTGTGTGAACTTCATCAAAAACAATTTCATGGCACAAACAGCCAAATGCATTCCTGAAGGGCAAATGCTACAAGCTGTTGAAGTGTGGGCTGGGTGGGCTGAAAGCTGCCCAAAGGGCTGGGCCAGAGAGCAGCGGGTCAGTGGCACAAAGTCTACCTGGAGGCCGGTGACCAGTGGGGTACCCGAGGGTCAACACTGGGCCCAGTCCCAGTGATCTTCAGTACTGCTCTGGATGATGGGATGGGGTCCATGCTCAGCAAGTTTGCAGATGGCACCAAGTGGGGAGGAATGGCTGGTACCCCAGAGGGACCTCGTCAGGCTGGAGAAAGGGGCTGACAGGAACCCCATGAAATTCAACAAGCAGAAATGCGAAGTCCTGCTCCTGGGGAGGGTCCGTCCCAGGCACCAGGATGTGCCAGGGGCTGCCCAGCTGGGAAGCAGCTCGGAAGGAAAGGTCCTGGGGGGCCTGGTGGACACAAGTGGACCGTGAGCCAACAACGTGCCCCTGCGGCACGGGACGGCCAGTGGCGGTGGCCTAATGGACAGCGCTGGAAGGGCCCCAGCAGGGCCAGGAGCGGATCCTTCCCCTCTGCTCAGCACTGGTGAGGCAGCCCTGGGGTGCTGGGCTCCCCACTACAAGAGGGACAAGGGCACACTGGAGAGAGTCCTGTGATGGGCCATGAAGATGATGAAGGGACTGGAGTGTCTCTGCTATGGGGAGAGGCTGAGAGAGCCGGGACTGTTCCGCTGGAGCAGAGCGGGCTCAGAGAGATCCCATCGGTGCGGAGATACCGGAGGGAGGGTGCAGAGAGGACAGAGCCAGGCTCTTCCAGTGGTGCCCAGGGACAGGACCAGAGGACCAGAACATCAGGAATCACTGTTTCACTGTGAGGGTGGCCGAGCCTGGCACAAGTTGCCCAGGGAGGTGGTGGAGTCTCCAACGTGGAGATACTGAAATGCTGCTTGGACACAGTGTTTCTGGGAGGATACGGAAAGGGAGGGAGGGACAAACCGCAGTCCCACTAATTGGTGGGCCCTCAAGAAGCTACAGGTGACCAGGACTTTGCAGCTGGTTGGGGTGTAACCCTGGGGATCTGGAACATTGGAGGGGATCAGTGGGATGCTGCAAGCGGAGGAGGAGGGAATACATGGGGGGGTGGCTGAAAAACGGTACAACAGGCTTGTGTGTAAAACGGGGCCAGTCAGTGCCTTGTTTGCCTGGGCCCTGTGCCCCATCTGTCTTATCTTCTGTCTGTCCTGTTACTCTCCCGCAGGCTGTGTGTGTGTGTGTGTGTGCTGCAGGGACCAGCTTACAGAACAAAGGACCGTGTTATGCCTTAAACATCTAGGTTTTGTTACTTGTGTTATGCCTTAAACATCTAGGTTTTGTTACTTTGGGAGGATTAGGTAGATGGCTGTGGAGGCAGACATCTCCTCTTTCCCAAGGTTTTGTGTTTGGCTGTGGTGTCAGACACCTTAATCAGTGGAGGCCCCATGGCCTAATTGGGATGATAATTGGAATGACAGAGGTGAACCACCTGTCGGACAACCAATTATCAGAAGAAACCACGAACCAACAGCTACCCCTGTTGGGCAAAACAACTCACTTCTGGTCAGTACCGTGAATTTTCCCCTAGTTCGAAGACCCCAGACCTATTTCCAGAAGAGTCTTCCTGATTAGCACGAAGAGTGAACAGAGGGAGGGGATGAACCGCCCACATGCGAATCAGCATGGGTTATAAAATGAGCCCATGCATGGCTCAGGTGTGACGTGGATGTGCTGTGCAGTGTGACCAAAGTCTTCAAAGCGACCACCCTCCCTCCATAGGACATTGTNCATGGCTCAGGTGTGACGTGGATGTGCTGTGCAGTGTGACCAAAGTCTTCAAAGCGACCACCCTCCCTCCATAGGACATTGTCCTGGATTGATAACCTGTGGAGTGCTGACATCTTACTCTCTCTCTTATATCTTAGTTTTCCTTCTCTCTCTCTCTTTTCCTTTTTCTTGAACATATAAAAGTAATAGCATTGTAAGTTCTGCTGTTAAAATCTTGTTAAGTTTTGCATTATAGTTACTAATTGTTGCCAATCTAGTGTTTTAAGAAGGGCTTTTTGCTGTCAATGTATCGATAAGTTTTGTGATATTATACTTTTGCCAAGTCACTAATCACTGTAATTTGTATTCCACCACGTGTTTTTAGTAAATTCATAACTGAATTGGACCCCTGGAGTGATTGTCTGTCATTCACTTTGCATTACTGCACAGGAATACCCAGAGTTAACTCACGCCTGGTCTCATCTGTTGAGTCAGGGCGCGTGTCGCGTTGAGTGAACTCATCCCTCATCCCACCTGTTGGGACGGGACAGGGCTGATGTGTCATTCACAGGCAAACTTCGAGCTGGGCCATCTGGCGCAGAGGGGGCTGTGGTGGGGTAAGAGGGCTGGGATGTGGGCAGGGGCCCGGGCAGCTTGAGGCAGCCCCATCCCTTGGGTAAATGGCTCAGCGGCCGGGCAGGAGGGTCCTGGGCTGGAGCAGCTGGAGGAGGCGGCAGCAGCTCATGTCCTTCAACACCATCGGGCGCTCCCCTGGCCCAGCGGGGCTGCGCTGGTGCCATGGCCAGGGCAACCTCTGCCTTGGAGAGGGAGCAGGCAGCGAGGAGTGGGCAGGAGGGAGCATCTGCTGGGGTGGGTGGGTGGGCGAGTGGGGGCAGAAGGACCAGGTCAGCTCCTGCAGCGGAGGGTGATTGCTGGGGCTGCTCAGCAGCTCGGTAAATGACTTTGGAAAGGGGATGAGTAGTCAAATAGCATGAGGAGAGAGGAGCTGGCCATGGAGCATCTTCANGGCCTCATCAGCTTCCTCACCCTATCAGGGTGAGGGAATCAGCAGGGAAATGGCTGGTGAGGTTCAACACAGAAAGGTGTAGGGTGGGGGGGTGTGTAAAGTGGTGCAGCCAGTGGCTTGGTGGGATCCAGGCTTCACAAATTGCAGGTGTAGGGTAGGAGCTGACAATGAGTGATGCTTCAGCTCAGTGCCCAGCCACATTCCCAAAATAAATCACATGCAGCCAAACCAGGCAGGCCCTTGTCCTCCCGTGAAAACCCCTGGGCCGCCCACCCCTGCCCTGGGCCGCACTGGTGAGGCTGGTCCTGCTGCTGGGGCAGGAGCAGCGGCTGGGGCAGGAGGAGCGGAGCCGCCCCGGTGCCCAGGGCCGAGAGGCCGGGCTGCACCAGTGTGGCAGCTGCGCACCCCTGAAGAGATCTGGACTTTCTGATAGGGCAGTTGATGGCTCTTCAGCACCTTTTGTGTCCCATTGTCCCTGTCCTCAAACACCCACCTGGGTCCGCATGTCCCCTCTGCCCAGCCATGGTGACTCCTCATGTTCACCTCCCCCAGGCTGGGGCAGCAGGAGGGGTGCGACCTTTGGTCAACAGATGGGAGCCTCAGCCAAGGAGGTGCCCAGGCTGAGAATCTCAGGAGCTTCTGAACCATCCTGGTAACGATCAAAGCTCAGATTCAACTCAGGTATCAATGGAGCTGCCAGAGGCCCCAGCTGGAGTTGGTGTCCTTGGAGCAGGTCTGCAGCTGGAGACTCTTAGACTGGCCACCTAAAGAACATTCCCCAGGGATTGAGACACCTCACCGACCTGGAAGGTGATCTGGGTACCCTTGAGAGTCCTCACTTTGACACCAAGTGAGAAGATACGCTTTTGGAATCATCACTCTAAAGTTTTGGGATCTGATTCCATTGAGTCTGAGATGGCTGTGTAGTAATTAACTCCCATAATCAGTAGTTGTTGTATTATGTTGGTGGAGTGGTGAATAATTTTGGATAAACTGTTTGTAGCTGTTTTTCTATTAAACAGCTCTGTTTAGAATAAAGTCTGTTTAGAGCTTATCGCCTGCCTCAACTGACTTTTGGGGTCCCTCTGTGACAGTTGGCAGTGAAGAGGCAGCAGGTCCTGGAGCAGCGGGAGGGAAGGGGCCTGGGGCCTTTTGTTGTCCCTTCCCTGTTGGGCACCAGGTGGGGTGAGGTGCCCACGGCAGCCTGGACACCCCCGAGGAGGAAGCCGTGGTCCTCAGGAGGTGACGGGGTGGACAGGGAGCGCGGACTATGGCAGAGGGGTGGACAGGTCCCCACAGACCCCAGAGCAGCGCCCTGGGCTGACCGCCCCATCTCGCTGAGGGCGCACGGCTGGGACGGGGCACGGCCGGCGCTCTCACCTGCTCACCGCCGCTTGCTTTGTACAGCTTCACTGTGCCGTTTTGTTGTTTCCATGGCAAGTACAACGCTGGAGTGCAGCTGTCCCTGTTTATTGATGAGAAGTCAACTCTGCGTTGTCCCGGTGGGCAGGTGCTCAGTGCCGGGGGTGGCCCAGTCCTGCAGCCACCCTGGGGACACCAGCATGGTGGCAGCAGCACTGTGGAGGGGCTGAGATCTCGCTGCAGCCTGTCCCCATCACACTGCCCCCACCGGCTGTTGGCATGTGAAATGGGGACATTGTGGGGACAGGGTGGAGGGGGGCGGGGGTGAGGCTGTGCATCATCCCAGGGGGTCAGTGGGTGCTGGCAGGGAGCGGCTGTGCACCGGACATCGGTCCCAAAGCCCCCGATGCCACCTTTGTCGCAGGCGTGGGCTGCAGGGTCAGGCCAGGCCCCACACCTCCAGGTCCTGGATGCAGAACTCCTCCTGGGCAGAGAGGGTCTCGTTGTCGAAGGTCTCGCAGGGGTGGCTGCCCCCGCGGTGCAGGTGTCCGTCCAGCCACAGCCCAAATCTACCGCTGGGGAGGTGCCAACAGCACAGTGAGCTGAGTGTCCCCTCTCCTGCCTCCTCCGTGCCTGGAGATGTCCCCAGGCCTCCCGTGGGACCAGACACCTCCCTGTCCCCACTCCCAAGTGCCCTCCTCCCAAGGATGCCAGGCACGAAGGAAGAAGCACGGGCAAAAGGGGGAGGGGGCATGACAAGCAGCCACCCCCAGGACTGTCACCCAGCCGCAGGCCTCAACTGCAGGGGTGGAATGGCCGGTGCTGCTGGAAAACCTCCACCAGTGCTTTTGGCTTCAAACCAGCAGCGTGTGCCCAGACCCAGCTCCACAAGGCAGCCTGGGCTCGCATCGTGGCCCCAACAGCCATCAGGGCTGGGGAACCCCTGGGCTACCAAAGCTGCCAGCGCGGCCCTTACCTGCCCCCACCGAGCATCAGCAGGTCCACATCGCCTTTCATGAAGAAATTGTTCCTGCCCGTCCACCTGAACACCTGCGTGGGGACAGCAGTTGGCTGGGACCATGGGAGGTCTGGGGACATCTCCATCCTTGCCACCATCCTGCAAGGGACAGCTGGGGGCTGCTGAGCAAAGGCAGCTCTGCCCATCCCCGCTGTGTCTTGCTTTTCCAGAGGAAACCCGGCTGAGCCTGTGGGCTCCGTCTTGGTGCTGGCCCGTGCCCCCCGGAGGATGGCTGCCACCCACTGGTGCCCCCTGCAGCATTGCTCGCCGATGCCACCAGCCCCGCCACACACACACGCAGATCCCGCTGGTGCAGGTGGACATTGAGCTGCCTCCATGTCTCACTGACACGGGGCTGTGACCACCCTGGCATTCAGAGGGTCCCCAGCAGGGCAGGGGCCCATTCCCGGGGCCCCTCTCCCCGCATGGCTGGCTGGGGTTTGCCTCCCGCCCCAGCCCTGGATGAACCCCCAGGACTACACGGGCAGAGACCCCAGCAGGGTCCCTTTGCTTCACCCGCATTTGGCCAAGTGCGGTCATGTCCCCCACACCATCACCCCAGAGCCCTCCCCAGCACCTCGGGGACCCCCTGGTGTGACTGGGCCACAGGGGCAACGCCAGCCCTACCCCTCAACAGCCCGTGACACCCCATGGCCGCAGCCTGCGGCCCCCACCTTCAGCTCTGGGGAGAAGGAGAAGAGGAAGGTCTCTCCTGTCCCGTAGAAGCCATTGCTGCAGCGAAAGGTGGTGGCAGAGAAGGCACCGAAGGCCTGTGGGGGGAGCAGGGAGCAGGGGGGTCTCATGCTGCGGAGCTCAGTGGGGCTCCCCAGCGCTGGAACTCATCCCCCATCCTGCCGGCAGCAGTGAGGACGTG
The DNA here is from genome assembly GCA_013399365.1 of Pampusana beccarii. Taxonomy (NCBI): domain Eukaryota; kingdom Metazoa; phylum Chordata; class Aves; order Columbiformes; family Columbidae; genus Pampusana; species Pampusana beccarii. Next base: position 123,278 of record VWYH01002529.1, on the reverse strand, counting down.
GCCAGGCCGCGGGTGACACCAGGGTGCTGTCCCCAGGGGCAGCTGTGCGGGGGAGGGGGAGGGCCCGGCCGTACCTGCGCCTCCATGTCCCTGATGAGCAGCAGGGCCGGGGAGCCCGTCCGGCCCCCGCGGCGGTACAGGCTCCGCAGGCTGAAGCCGTCCCGGCCGGTGCAGTACAGCAGGTGCCAGGGCTGCTGCGTCAGCCGAGGAGGCAGGTGAGGGGCCAGCTGGGGCACAGGGGCTCAGCAGGGCTGCTCCTGAGCATCCTGCCCAGCCCAGAGCAGCCTCCCAAGAGCTGTCTATGAGCACCCTCCCCTCAAAGCATCTTCCCAAGAGACCTCCTGCCACCTGAGCATCTTCCCGAAATGCATCCCAAACATCCTTCCCCTGAGCGTGCTCCTCAGGGGTCTCCTCAGGCTCCCAGCACCCCAGCAGCCTCCCAGGATGCTCCCTCAAGCATCTTCACTCTGACAACCCTTCTGAAATGTCTCCCTGAACATCCTCCCCTGCTCTGGCACCCCCCCAAGCAGCACTGCTGGGGTGGCTGTCCCCAAGGACATGGGGATTTCATCCACCTGGCCTCTCACTGGTCCAGGTCCTGGCAAGAGAGTGGCCATGGCTGCACGGTGTGGAGAAGGTAATGGAGAGGGTGGGGGTCCCCGTACTGGCAGGAGGGTCCCTCACCTCCTGGATCTCGCTGTCCCGCAGGATGCTGCTGGGCACACTCAGCACCAGCCTGCACGGCTCCTCCGGGGCGGGGGCTGCTGGGGCTCCCTCCCAGCCCGGCTGCTCCTCTGCAGCTGCATCCCCCGGTCCCTTGGGCAGCTCCTCGTCCTGGTCAGGCTGGGGACAGGTGCAGGTGAGCATCCCGAGGGAGCAGCGTCCCCAAACCCACACACCCGGGGCTGGGCGAAGGGGCCCAGGGGCCACAGTGGTGGGCGCTTGGCTGGGCCTGCAGCCCAGCTCCCGGCTGTTCCTGACAGCCCTGCTGGGCCATGGTGCCCTGCCAGCCCATGGCGCCCTGCCAGGCCATGGCCCCGCTGTATACGGAAGTTCAAGGGTGTGGGGCACCCCAAGGAGGAGGCAGAGAGGAAGAGGAGGCAGGGGAGGCTTCCACAAGCTCAGCTCAACCTCAGCCATGAGCTCCCCTCCCTGCCCAGGGCTGGGCTGCAGCGTGCGTGGGGACAGGGATGTGCCTTGGTCCTGGTGGCAGCTGGTGACAAGTGTCTCAGGGTGGGTGTGGGTGCAGCCACTGCCCAAGGGCAGCATTTCCTTGCTGGTGATGGGGAACAGGCAGAAAACACCCTGAAGGGACAGACAAGAGCAGCCCAAGGCAGCAGGGAACTCGGGTCCCCAGGGTGCTTGAACCCTCAGGGGACAGCGTGGCTAAGGGGACAAGTCCTGAATGTGCCCATCACTCCCCACACCGCCCAGCTCCTCGCTCGCCCCAGGGCAGCCCCGTCTGTCCGGCCAGACACGTCCAGCCCAGCCGGTGCCCCAGGGCTCGTTCCCAGTGCCCACCCCGCCACGCTGGACCTACCAGGAGGTGGTAGCGGGCGCGGAGCCCCCTCATTGCGGGTGTGCAGGTGCTGCCAGGGTGCTGGGAGCTGCACTGCCAGGGAGCCCTCGCCGCCACCCCAGGTTAATGTTCACCCACGCTGGTCCCTCCCCTGCCCCTGGGGTGTGCCAGGGTGAGCGGGGGTGCCAGCAGCCTGCCCTGGCACATGGGGGACCAGGACGTGCCCCCCTGCACAGCCAGGTCCTGTGTGGGGTGGGACGGGTGGGCTGGCGTCCCCTCCAGCCAGGCGCGGGGTGTCTGGTGACCATCAGCTCTGTTGCACCCCGGCTGCGCTCAGTCCAGGCTCTGAATCTTCAAGCGGGGAGATCCGTGGTGAGGAGCCCTTGTTTTGGGATCAACAAGCAGCTCGTGCTTGTGTTGCTCTTTGCAACACAACTGTTGCAATGGTTGTAGCAACTGCCAACACCACGGTGGCGTGAGCCCCCTGCTCCGGGAGGGATGCCCTGGGCTGCCGTCCCGCGGCTGGGTGAGCTGGGCCCTGGGAGACCGGGGCTCGGGGGGCTCGGCAGCGGCAGGAGGAGCGAACCCCCAGCCCAGGCGTCCCCTGCCCGGGCTCCTGCAAACCAGGGAGGGGCTGATGTGCCCCGTGTGTCCCCTTCCCACTGATGCCCCTCAAAACAACCAGAATGGCCGTGAGCCTGTGGGCCCAACAGTAACAGCGTCCTGTTTATGCCAGTGTTCTGTGTGGCACGATGGCCACAATGGCCTGGCCCAAGCCCTGGCCCCTCTGCAGGCATTTTGGGGTTGCTCCTCTCCCCCATGGTAGATCAGTCCTGGCTTCCCACCCGACGGCGGGGTCCCCACCAGGCTTCGATGGCAGCCGTGGCCCCAGATTGGTGCTGGGAGGTGAGGGTGCTTGGTGCTGGGCACACCTGGCACTTGGTCACTGGCAGGGCCCTGGGTGGCCCAGGTGGTCCCAGTGGCCCCATAAACCTCCCCGGGCCTCCCCTCCTGCCCAGGAGCCAGGATGGGGCACCCAGGCCCTGCCTGAGCTGCCGCAGGGTGGCCGTGCGTGTCCCTGCCCTTTCCGTATCCCTACCCGTGCCAGCAGGGCCAGTCCCTGTCCTTTCACCTGTTCCTGTCCCTGGCTTGGCCTTGCCCTTGCTCCTGCCCTGTCTGTGTCACTGTCCTGAGTCTGCCCCTGTCCTCAACACTGCGCCTGCCACTGCACTGTCCCTGCCTGGTCCCTGTCCCTGTCACTGCCCCTGCCCCTGCACTGTCCCTGCCTGGTCCCTGTCCCTGTCACTGCCCCTGTCCCTGCCTGGTCCCCGGTCCTGCCCTTTCCACTGGCCCTGCCCATGCACTTGCCCACTGCCCTGTCCCATCCCAGCCCCTGCCCTGTCTTTGTTCCTAACCATTGACCTTTCCTCTGCACTGCCCTTGTCCCTGACCCCAACCTGCTCTTGCCCCTGCCCCATTCCCTGCTCCTGCCCTATTCCCTGCTCCTGCCCCATCCCCTGCTCCTGCCCCTCACTCCTCTCCCCCTGTGCTCACACCACCACCTCTTCTCAGAACCACTTTTGAGTCCAGCTTTGGCACCTGCTCCCCGGAGGGTGCTCCCGGACGGAGCCAGCCTGGGGGTGGGTGGCCAGAGTGGGGACCTGGGCAGTCACAGGAGCAAATTCAGCTGCTGCAGACAGAGGTGGGAGCTCTCCCCTTGGCCCCTCAGCCCAGTCCTGTTGCCTCCCGGCAGCATCAGCTCCGTCCTGATGGGCAAATCACTTTCTGCTGGGGGGGAGGGGGCTGTAACATGGCCACCCCCCAGAGAGCCCCAGCTACCCATCCTCTCCTTCAGACTTTTTACGCTGCTGTCAGGTTGAACTGCATTGCTGGCATCTCCTAAAACCAGAGTGGGTATCAGCGCGCCCCAGAGACGTGTTTGCATCTTGAGGTGCCAGGGCCACTTGTTTTCCCTCCTGACCTGTTTAAGGTCCATTCACAACCTCTCCCTGTGCCTCTTGGTGCCTCCCAGACCCCCCCTCAGCCTCTCGTCCCCCCAGTCCTCACCCCCTCCCAAACACTGAGCACACAAGAGCTGTCGAAAACTTGCGCAGTTTATTAAGCTCCGGCCATGCCACGCAGCCGGGAGCAGCCCAGGCTCCGTGTGCCCCCACCGCGGCCCAGGGCTGCACGGCCTGTCCCGGCGGGGGCCTGGGCCGCATCAACACCCCCCCCCAAAGCGCTAATAGCAGTGCAGTAAGGCAAAAGTTTTAATTGTCCAGAAAGAAAGACAGGCTGTTTACACCACTGCCTGGGCACACTGGGCTCTCAGTTGCTCTGTGCCAGGTGCAGTTTGATGCTGTGACATTCCCAGCCCTTTGGGTTTTTCTAGGACCAGCGGGGAGCTGGCTGCCCGCAGCCCGGCACCAGGAGAAGGCTCCCGCGCCGGGGTCACCGCTCCTGTGCCACCACACACCCAGCACAGCAAGAAGCCGGCCTGGAGGAACCGCCCGGTGCGTGACATCCAGGGCTCAGCAGCAACTCCACAGAGCAGGACTGAGCGCAGAGGCACCGGAGGGAGCGAGCGCTGCACCGGAGCCCCCGCACGCAGCCACACGGTGCCACCGCGGTGCTTGCCAGAGGGCACCACGGGAAGGGCACATCCCGTAGTGTTAAGTGGCTGTGGAACACCTGCAGCCCAACTCCACGGCAGCAGCGGTTCAGCCTCCTGGATTTGGTCTGGATTTGGACACCCCCTGGTCCCCAGGCAGGCAGCTTGCTCGTTCCACACCAGGGCGCTGCCCCGAGCGAGCCCTGCACCGCCAGGCTTTGTCACCCACAGAAACAAGGAGTACGGGACTGTTATCTCCACAGTCGTGTTCCCTCTTCTGAGACCCTGCAACACCTCTGTGCAGCTCCTGGTGTGAAGTGCCGGTGTTGCTTGGACGGGATACAGCAGCCACCCGGCACCCACCCCGCTCCTGCTTTCACCCCAGTGCCAGTTCTTATTAGTGTTTGAGCTCCAGGATTATTACCTGTGGCAGCAGCTTCAGCTGACCTCCTTCCAACAGGTCATTCATTCATTCATCCTTGGTCACCATTTGTTTCACAAGCACCCACTGTGCCTGAGCACATGTGATTTTTCCAGATCCCACAACAGCAGATCCAAAAAATGGCATTTGCATCCCAGCCTTGAGCACCAGGTACCCAGAGATCGCCTCGTGCCGAGCAGGACCGTTACTGGTCAAAGCAGTGAAGGGGAAATTTCCAAAAGCAAACATCCCCAAGAAGCAGTGATAGTAAAGGAAACAGTTTATGGTCTGAGCTCCTTCTGGGCCAGAGATTCAGCCCTGCTTTTAGTTCAGACACTTACTCCAGTTCCTGCTGGACTGCCCAGAGCTGATGGCTGAGGTCGCAGTGAAAAGCACAGCTGAGGGAAGAGGGGAGATGCTCCAGCGGAGGCACTGCAGCTCCTACTTGTAGTTCTTAGTCTCTGCACTGAGCCCACAGCTCAGGAGGGTATTCCCAGAAGAACCTCAGCCCTTCCTTTCAGTAGGTATCATTCCCAAAGTCAGACCTCGTTCAGGGAACCTTCCCCCCACCCCACATACCCCAAGCTTTGCACGGTCCTCAGAGTGGTCCATGTCCCAGGGAATGCTGGGCAAATCCCTATTTCAAAACGAGCATGGCCTCTGTCCCGTCCTGCCTGGTCAAGTGGAGTCCGTGAGTGAGGTAGTACTCCCGCCGGAGGAAGGCATAGAAATAATCTGAGATGAGCAGGATCTGCAGAAGTGAGAAGTTTGGACACATCAGTGATGCTTCAGAACAAGGAATGAAAAGGGGTTTGTGCTTGTGACGGACCCTGAAAGGGTTTCCGAAGTTCCTAGGCTATTCACCATGCTTTGCAAGAGGAGACGCTGATTCCGTGAATACTCCTTGTAGCATTAAACCAAGGGAAACTTAAACTAATCTATTTATTGTACCGCCAGTGTGCTCTCACAGACATCTCTGCTATGGAGAACAGCTCCACAAACTGACCAAAAGATATGACAATGGCAGGTCCATCTGGGCCACAGCTTTACAGACCATCTCTATGAAGCACTTTTCAATTGCGATTATTTTTCAACTGCTATTTCTATCAGAAAAGGTAAGAAGCTTGCAGGCAGCAGCAGACCACAGCTCTGCAGGTCGGCCTTGGCAAACAGAAGCTTTAGCAGCTTAACAAAATCACACCTGGCTAAGGGGTGAAGAGCTGAAACGTCAAGGCGGTGGCTTCACAGTGCAACATCCAGGCACAACACCAGACTAAAGCACTTCTCCCACCCCCATCACTTCTGCATCTCCTTCCCGCCCCATGGCTGTCGCCCCCTCTCCGTGGGGCAGCCAACCCCACGGACAGGCTCGCGCGTGTCTCCGTTGAAGGGGCGAGCAGAGCTGGCTGTCCCACGTGCTCCCGGCCCAGGTCAGAGCACGCTGCCGCACACACCGACGCGGGCGCTGTCCCGTGTTGCTCGGGACGCGGCCGGACCTCAGGCTGGGATTGTCACCAGCCACGCTGCAGTGCGAAATACAATGGAAGTGCCTGCAGAGAACTGCAGTGAACACGGAAACCTGATGTGGAAATCACCAGTCCCTCCCTCCTCAGCCCCACTTCGGCTGTCCTGAGGCAGCGCAGTGTGATGGCTCCGTCGTCTAAAAGCACTGAGGTTAGTGGGGATGAGGGCTTGTTCTTTCTCACAAGGAAATCAGCAAGCAGATTTTTTGCTCTGCCTGCATTTACATACAGCGTTAAGACCTTGCAGAATCTGCAATGACTTTCTCCGGTAGGAAATAAAATCCTCTTAGAATAGCAACGCCTGTCATTTGTAATTACAGTTTTACTGTTCCTTTCATTCCATAGCAGGATGTGTAGTTAGAGAGCTAATGAACCGTTCCCAATTGCCTAGAAGCCTTTCTTAGCAGTATCTCTATACTCCCTCTCACCCCACTCACTGCACTGAGTCTCGTTTTGCTTTTACAGACTGGGCTTGTGCCCATTTACCAAGGGGGTGGGGGCTGTACAAGCAGGTGATCTTCAGCCCCTGACAAAACCACTTCTCTAATTTTAGGAGAAGCAGACAAACGTAAATGGCTGAGGCACATTGAAAATAAAGGCAACTTTAACGTGAAATGAACATTCTGCTTACCCAAATGTGAAAACTCTCTCAGGGCTCAGGGACATGAGGAATAGCAGAAAGAAGAGGAGGGATTTAGCAAATGTTGTAGTAACAGTGTACACTGAACCCCATCTTCCCTGGGTGCCCAGCTCTGCTTTCCCTAAGGCTTGTGGACGTCACGCACTTAGAACGGCTGTGAGAGCAACAGAGCGAGCAAGCCCTGCCATGACTGGGACCTGCACAACCCCACAACCCTGTGTTTTAGTGAGACACCACGCTCAGAAAAATTGGTGCCACGTCTCTGTGTCTGGGCAGTTCTCACCTGCCTGTTGCCTGGCCCTGCTGCTGCTGCCCTGTGGTTTTTTCCATTTCCTCTCTTCGCTCACCCTTGCCCTTCATGTATGCCCTTAGTCCTGCCACATTGAGATGCTTTTCCTCTGCTATCAAACACCAGCCCACGTACCTTGCAGTACAGCCCAGCTGGATTCTTAAGCTATAGCTCAAACCCTACAACAACCCTTGCCTGTCAGTGTGCCACAAGGTGAGGCCAAGGAGCTTCCAGCTGAGCAAGGACAGGCTGGAAACTGCTGTGCGGGACACACAGGATGCAAAGAGCCAGACACATCCTGCAGAACTCACTGCTGCTGTCAGAATCCCCAAAGTGCAGCCTTGTTTACCTCGCTCTACTAACCTGCCCTATGTTGAAAGTCAACGTGATGGCATAATAAAAATTGGAGTTGGCACTTCCTGCATAAATCCATAGATGCCACAGGACGGGGAACAGGAAGGAGCAGGCAATGAGCACACATGACAGGATGAAGATGTTCCGGAGGACTGCAAAAGAAAACCAAGCTGTTAAAATGATGCATTATTGAGCAGCCATGCTCACACAACCAGCAATGGTATCTAAGGTATGTGCAGTGAGGGAGAGGCACTTGTCAACAAATACTTCTTTCCAATAATCTTTCACAGTTTGCTTTAATAAGCTTTTATATATCCACTATATTTCCCTTTAAAATAAATACTTCTGCTTTTGCTTGAGTGTGAAATCCTGATTTATAGCTCTTTCCTTCTAGATTCTAATTCCAAACACTCCTCCTTGGAGGACTTTGGCTTTTTGGTGTCTACACTACAGTAACCAGCAGTTTCGAGAAGGGCCTTTCCACCAGCATCACGGTTCAGAGAGGACAGCACCCATTCCCACGCCTCGTCAGGCTGATGACAAAGGAAACAAATGAACCTGTGGGCCATAAGACAAGAGGTACTTTCTCAGGAGGTGGTAAGGAAATGAAAGCACCATACAAGGAGGAAACTCATATTAGGTCAATTGTGCTGATGAACACATGACCTGGGGAGGTGCAAGTGCGGCCAGAATCCATTAATCTGTGTATGTGTCAGATGGACAGAAACCAAGCACAACTTTGTCTGAAAGAGCTAGGAACTACTAGGCCAGAAGAAATTTTCTTTTCTGTGAACTATTTATGCCTGTCCTTTGGCAGCAGGATTATAATTCATGCCGGCAGTTGTGTTGCTGTGCTCGGCGATAGCTCAGCCAGTGTCCCTGAAGGTACTCTGCAGCTGAAGGGAGCTACCTGACATTTTAAGAGCACTGTCACATCCAAACCTGTTCACACCTCTCCTTTTAAACTTCTTGTTCACTCACTGTGGGGTGGGAGCATGTGACAGGTGACTGTCCCTCTCACTGGTCCCAGCCGCCTTATCTGCACGTTCGGAACGTGCAGCTGACCCACACTGACTCAGGATTTCTCAGAAGCTAAAGAGGTTCTTTATGAGGCATTTAAGAAACACTGGACAATTGCTTGGAATAATTCAGTTACTTTCACTCTAAGCAAACAAGCAGATGCAAAACAAAGAACCACTGCAAGGTGCAGGATTTCAAGGCTGGGGGACTCACCAATTGCAGGAGCAGTGTCCAAATTACACAGCCTTACATGGAGTGAAGCATTTGAAAGGATGGACTTACTTTAAATAACCCACATCCCTTGTGCAGGAGTGTAAAAAAGTTAATCTTCAGAACAACTTGGAGAAAGGGGGAAGATAAGGTACAAGTGAAAATTCTCTCCTCAACCAATTTCGACCCTAGTCCTAAAGACATGTTAGAGACTGTATCGTCACCAGAAAAACCAAACCTCCTTCCAGACAGCCCTGGTTTGGTTTAGTGGTGACAATTATTGGACAGGCCCCTTCCCACTCCAGAGAAGGGACAAACACAAAGAACTCACATCTGTAAAGGTGGCTCCAGACTGGAAGGAAGGCCATGTACAGTGCAATGTCTCCCACAGTGGGATAGGACTTGAAGATAGAAATGATTGCGAGCTGGACAAACATGAAGAACATGGGGTGCTCCCTAGAAGGGAAAAGACACAAAGGGTAAGAGGATGCATTAGGGTCCCTGGAAACTGGATATAAATAGCAGCAAGGGCACAAATATACTGGGGGATGGGCTCAAAGAGGCTTTTGTACCCCTGTTCTCTCTAAACCAGCCTCTGAGTGCTGGGTGGGGAACACGGAGCCGCTCTGCAGAGAAGCGGGATAAGGGGATGCACATCTGCCTGCTGCCCTCACACAAAACTTGGTGCCTCAACTCAACATACATCCACGCAGCTGATCACCTGGGCTTCCCCAGCTCTGTCTTATCCACCAAAATGCAATCAGCACCTCCCTCTGAAGCTGACTTGGAGAAGCCCACAGTTTTCCCTCCGGTGTGTCCTGATGTCTGTACCCATTCCAACTCAACAGGATAAGCTGACTGAGAATCCAGGCGCATTAATGGGTGTTTTTATCAGAAAGAAGGGTAACATTGTCACTGCAGTCTGCTAGAAATGTCCTCCAGTTCTCACTTTTTTTCCTGCCAATAAAAACCTTGAAGTTCCAGATGGGAGTTCTTGCTTTCTGACTGCACTGGTTTATGCTGGCAGGGAGCAGGCACCTCTATAGCCTAAATTTCTGCTCTTTCTTTTGATGTCTGCAATGCATCTGTTGCACAGCAGAGCCCAACTCACTCTATTTAAGAGGAGTAAAGGTTGAAACTTTGAGAAATGAAAAGTACAGGCCCTGTTAAAAAAAAACAGAGGCTTTTTCAGGCTTGTAGATGCAGCCATCTGATGTCAGCCTCATCAGCTTCCACCAGACAACCGAGAGTAAAAAAACTAGCAGAGAAATACATACTTACTTTAGCTTTATTGCCAAGGGGATGGTGTAGAAGAACACATTGATTTGAAATACACATACGAAGAAAAGACTAAAGTGTTCAAACATCTCTGCAAAGAAGTACCAGAAAAGGCCAATATTGGGTGTCAGATCTGGAACAGAAAGGCTGAAATTTGAAAAGAAAAGCCAAGGTAACATTTTTAAGCGGTTGGTTTTCACTGCCCTGCTTCTGTTACATTAATTAATCATTGTGTGCTACTGGATGGAGAACCTATATTTGAAATCCATGGAAGTGAAACCAAAGGGGTAAAAACCTGGAGAGAAAAGAGACTAATCCTTCTCTATGCCCCAGCAGGATTTAAACCGTTCCCAAGCAGATGGTTCTCCAGAGATGAAAATTTCACAGCCATGGTAGCTCAACAATGAAACTCAGTGGAAAACATCTCCTGTCTTCTCCAATTCTTGCTGTTACTTCACTACCAGAAGCTGGCTAATGCCTGCACTGCTCCACACACTCTTTTATTACATTGCCAGTTTAACCACAGATCACACACTCCTTAGGATGGGGAGTGGGGCACGTGTGCGTGATGCACAAGAAACAATATAGACAGAGCTATACAGAAAAAACTTATACTTACATAAACCCGTAAACAGATGGGATAAAATCCCAGGAGTTGAGGAGGAAGAAGGAGAGGCAGATGATCACCACCAGGCTGCACAGGTACAGGGCTGTGTACTGCATGCTGTAGAGCCAGAAGCTTTTGCTTTTCAATTTTATTGGTATGAACTGACGCTGAAAATACAAGCAGGCAGATTTCCCTCATCAGATGGAAAGCCACAGGAAAGCCTGAGTCTTCAGTGTTCATTTTAAATCGATGAAAGAAAGCATCAAATACTGGCACTGCAGCACTGGAAGGAGCAGCTCTCAAGCACAATTTGCTTTATATTCTTCACTGTGGCAAATTAAGTCCCCCTCATTTCACGTATCTCCAGAACCGCGCTTCAAAACACCGTAGCTAAGCTGGTCATTTCTGCTTGCAGTGAGTCAAGTGTCATGCACCCAATGTACGATTGACACCCATCCCCTCACAGCTACACTTGCACCTCAGATGTCTGCAATAGTGCCCCGCTGCCTGATTTCCAGTGCAGAACCCACATCAGTGACGCAGCTTTTCCACCTGGCCCCAGGTTTTTCCCTGGCAGGAGGTACACAGGGAGCCAGCTCCGGCTGATGTGTAAAGCACGCACTGTTCTCACAGCCAGTGTGTGTTTAACAACATTTGCTGGAACAATGTAAGCAAGTTTACCAAAGAGTTTTGGCAGGACAGATTAGAAAGTGCTGAAGAAAATCTATTTAATTCTGTACAGGCAATGTAAGAAAGTACATCTACAAACCTCAGTAAAAGAATACACTCTAGCATGATCCCCTTTAAAAGTTGCAAATTAGGCACTCACATATCAAAGCACTCATTGTTGCTTGTGAACACAATGCCGTATTTTACTGCCACTTCAAGTTAAAAGAGAACAAATGAGACCAAAATATAAAATATATAAAGTAAATGCTCCTAAAAAAATATCAAACCGAAAAAGCCACAGTGACCCTGCAGATGCTCTTGCCTTGCAAAGAGTAATAATAATAATAACATTTCTGGTAAGAAGTAAGAGACATTCATGTCAGATTGTCATGGAAAGAAAATGGACTGGAATGGACTCTCCGTTCTCTTTTGAAGTTCCAAAATTTGAGGATAGACTGTAACAAACCCGTAGTTAATCTTAGCCATAACAATTACTAGGACAGAAGCAATCAAGAAAGACTGGTGAAACACTCAACAGTGGAACTTCCAGAGTGGCAAAAGTAATAAAAGTGATCACCAAGTGATCTGTGAATTAGGTTAAGAGCCCTCTGCTAGCGGTCACAGCCTCACCTTGCTCCCATATCAGAACAGGACTGGCAAATGATCAGTTTTCATTAAATGCACTATAATTTGGACTCTCAGTTAAGTCGCTGTTTGCAGCATCAGCACAAGAGCTAAAAAAGAGCCCGGCAGGAAGCACGCAGGCAAACCGGTGATGAATCCACCTGTTAGCAAAGAGCTGCCTCAGCTTTTCCGCTGCCCCTGCCCGCAGCTGTGCCTCCCAGCCCGCGCTGGGCCGGTTCTGCGCCCCTGAGCCCCACGAAGGAGCAGGGGCAGCCCTGCGGGGATCCAGGGCTCCTGGAATCGGGGGAGAACAGACAAGGGCAACCAGCCGCTTCCATGAGCGCTTGCCTTTCGCCATTAAACTCCAGATCGGCACTTTCAAGTTGGAGCGATTCAAACATACAGCTCCTCATTCCTCCTCTCCAGGTCCAAAATCCTCTTTGCTATTCACGCGACACAAAGAATAGCATTTATATTGGGCAAGCCAGTTCTGTAGATGACTTTCTGCTCCCTTCTCTCTATGCACAGGCATCTCCGTTAGGGCTTCACACTTCCCTGGCTCGAGGAGAGCCACTTTTTCTGAAACTCAGGACTTGCCCAACTCCCCTCTCAGTAGCTAAGGACTGTTCCTGCACAGCAACAAGAAGACAACAGGTACCAACAGTTAAAATCACCTACCTGTAGCAGGTAAAGAAGTGCAGGAGCAAACAACGTGAGTGGGTAGAGTGACTGGTATGTTGCTAAGGCCAGAAACACAGCACTGAGTAAGGCACTACCTGCAAATTAAAAAAACAAGTTTATTTGTAATGTAAACAGCCTTACAGACAGGCAGTCCAAATGTGAAGAAATGCAGAGGCTTTACAAACGCCAGGACATCACTTAAAGGTGTTTTTAGTGGAACGTGTCCTGGAGAGTGTCCTTTTATTAACTACAGTTTGAACAGAGAATGACTCATACCAAGGTGATTCTCCCACAGGGAAGAACTGCTGACTGGTTTATATCTCCCATCATTCACATACAGAACGAGATTCATGTCGTTCGGACTATATATAGACCATGCTGGCTGCTGTTCATGCATGGGAATGCATTCCCTGAAGCCACATCCGCATGAAACAGCTGTTCTACTGGGCATGCTGGATAACCTGGTCACCAGAATGTGCCAGGGCCCCCAGCAAAGCTCTGTGAAAAAGAGCGAGCGCAAGTCTGCAGCTGAAGGAATGAAGGGGCATTAGCCCTACTTTTCAGACACCAAAACTGAGGCAATAAATAAGATTAGCACAACTTTTCCAAGTGGTCTTAAAAATATGAAGGCCTTCCTTGAGGAAGCTTTATTTGAGGCGTTTCAGGTTGAGATAAGTGCTGAGTACTCATATTGCCCAACACCAGAAAGCAAGTACAAAACGTCCCAGGTTAAACAATAAAAATACAAGCACCGAGTGCAGTAGCTTGCTTATAGCTTTCCATCTTATGTCATTTGATAGAAGTCATCTGTAAAAATACAGCTCAGGCAGCATGAATCCTGACTCTGCACTGGATTAATTGCCAGCCTAGTGACATCAAACACTGGGTGAGCTGCTCTCTGCTTCCACCTTTTGAAAGAGAAAATACAGGGTGACCTCGTGATGAGCCTTCTCTGTTCTTAAACGACACTCACATAGACAAAAACCTCCCTGTCCTGTATTTTATTGAGTGTTCAATTCTGCACAGGTATAAAGAACTGGTACCCAGAAATCAGAGTCATAACCCCATACCCTCTCTGCCCACTTTAAAACCGAGAGGCTGCCACACTCCCAGCCAGGGAGAAAACACAGGGGACAGCAGATACAGCTTTGTGTGTGACTGAACTATTTATGGTACCAGCGAACCATTAAACATCAGTTTAACTAAAAGGACCCCACTCATTTGCTTTTGCAAATGCTTTTAAATCAAAACCTCTCTTGCCTCAATTAGTCAACAATTGGAGGAAAACTTCCTTTTGGAAACACTAACAAAAACAATCTATACCAGCTTTCTTGGCAGTGTCTGGGTACTGCTGGAGACCAGACAGACCCTTCCTCTGATCCAGCACAGAACTCCTAAAGTTTCTGTGACTTGTACAAATCACGTATGCTAAAAGACTTGAGCACTGGGGAGTCAGAAAAGAAACAGAAAGCTGGCATTGTGCACAAAGTGAACGAAACAGCTGTTCTGTCATAATCTATCCAGCTGTGCTGGTGTGGGTCTCTGGTTACTGTTCTGGCTTCCCCAAAGCTCAATTAACTAATTTCAAACCAAGGTTACAACCATGAATGAAAGGCAAATAATAGCTGCAGGCAACTGCCTCCTTTTGAATAAAAGTTCAAAGACACACTTGGAAAACAAATTGTGTTCAACACTTTAAGTGCATATTCACGTACAAAAGAAAGAGCAGCAGGAGCATTATGCCCTCCTACACACAGACACCCATTTCTTCATAAACAGAAAACTATTCAAAGTCATCCAGGAAAAGGAGTCAGCTTTTAGAGATTCAACTCCCAGGTATTCTGAGATTAAAGCAAGTTTTGACTTGATCTCCTGTGATTTCAGGTAGCACTTTGACCTTGCTGCAGTCCTCATTTCTGATGTGCTTCCCTGAGATCTGTGTAGCAAGCATATTTGTACAGTTCCACCTTGATTTAATTTCTGCTAATTTTCTAATCTTTATAGAAAGACATAATGAACCATTTTTTTCTCCATTGTGTTACCTTTTATTGTAGCTAAAATGAAGAACGCAAGGACAGTATTGTTGATGGCACAGGTGGACTTCGCCACACAAGACATCACGGTGTAGGGGTTTAACAGATACCTGAAAAAGAGCAAAGCTTAAGTTAGTCACACCATTCAAAGGAAAAGCAGACGCAATTTGCCGTTTCTTTTTGTTTATTGACATTTGATGGGATCCTCTCATCATCAAATTAATTCAGCTGAACAGATCCCTGGATCGTAGCCTTGGACAGAGTGGCCACAGGGAGCACGCTGGAGAAAAGGAGACCTTTGGGAAGATGCCTAAAATCCAAGATCTGCCCTCGAAAATGACTACCAAAAATGTTCCTTGCTTTGCAGAAACATTGTGCGTTTATTCAGTCAGACCCGGGAATATTGGATCCAAAGTAAAGTCTTTCTGCTACTCACATTTACTGACTCTAAGAAAGTAATAAAAATAAAAAGATAGCAAGATGGAAACAAATCCTGAGACACTGGCAGTTTCCCCCAACCCAACTACACCTGCGCACTCCTGCTATGGCAGAGAAATCACTTGTGCTCCCCACAACATGACCCGAGCACAAAACCTGCCAGCTAAGAAAATCCGGCATATTTTAATTGCAACTATGGAAAGACAGTAAACTCTGAACACCTTCACTTTCCAGAACACAGCCATCTGATAGAGGGAACTAACAACTAACACTTTAAGGGTTAACCCCATAATGAATGCCCAGTTTAGTGATTGATGTAACCAATTATGTCAAGAAAAACAGAGCCTCATTGAATGCAAAGATAAGAAGTTTTATGGCACCCAGCTGTATCCTTGAGGAGACAAGATAACGAAGATTTTCAGCAAAAGGAGGGCACCAAACTGGTTCCGACCGACTTGGCAGTCTGGGTTCCAGCCAATTCAGCATAATGAGCAAAAGGTAAAAAGTTCAGCGACGAAGCTGAAGGGGCCTTCATCCAAAGACCCCCTCTGAGTGACAAAGCTGAAGGAGCCTTCATCCAAAGACCCCCTCCTGAAATCCCCCAGCTGGCACTGCGCAGGCGCAACAGGGAGGGGTCAAGGAGGAGTCTATGGAAATGATTTCCTGGGACTCATTTTAATAAGAACCGCCTTCTTGGGAAAGGTTATGAATATGTATAGGCGTTCCTGGGGGTACTATGAATATGTAACACTTTACTGTATTTAAGCACACCTTCTATTGTTAGAAGTTGCATGTGAAATTAGGGACGACCCATCACGTGTCCGACGTCGAATAAACATACCTGCTTTATAACCTTGCGAGTTGTAAAGTTTTATGACTTTATAGGTTGTAAAGTTGCTTCCGCACATCACACCCTTTAGTTAGTAAGGATGTGCTAGTAAAGTGTTAGTAAAGATGCCAGCTTCTTTTGGAAATACGAATTACAATAACCCTAAAAGCACAGAAAAAATGTCTGGGAGGATTACCAATACCTTAAGCAAGATAATGTACCCATCAGCCTTGCTAATAAGTAAATCAATCACCAGAGTGAGCAGGCAGGACTGATGATTTCCTAATTATCTCTTTACATAA
This sequence comes from Pampusana beccarii, assembly GCA_013399365.1. Lineage (NCBI taxonomy): Eukaryota > Metazoa > Chordata > Aves > Columbiformes > Columbidae > Pampusana > Pampusana beccarii. The sequence continues at coordinate 107,230 of VWYH01002529.1, read as the reverse complement.
ACATTTTCTTACTTCTCCGGGTCCCAATCTGGCTTTTTTCTGTGTTTCCAGAGGGAGAGCGCACAGCAGGAGAGATACAACCTACTGCCAGCTCTGCTGGTGCAACAATGTTAAATACAAAACAACCTGCAGTTTACAGACTCTCTTGCCTTGCGGAATTTACCATTTTACAAAACACATACAAAAATAAGAAAAAATAACAGCCTATCTAATGGAAAACTGTCTGACGCAGAATAATTCAGATAATAATTTATTCATGTCAAAATCCCAATTAAAAATTTAGTTGACAGTAGGTACCTTGATTGTATATTATTTATTTGAAGCTTTCTGAAATAAAAAAAAGAGTTTACTACGCAGAGGAAAACCAAGACAGGATATTATTAGGATGACATTCTGAAAGTATCTTTGAATTATTACGAGCAATTCTGGGATATTCAAGTTGTGATACTCAGCAAACATTTTGTTCAACTGCTCAAAAATTCTCCTGACTTTTCTGAAGACACCTGAGACATTTGGGAGGCATAAAATCAGTTTTGATGACATTAGCATATAGGCAAAATAAATGGGAATGTGATCTGTGCAGACACAACATTCTTGCTACCAAATTAATGATGTTGTGCTGTTGAGTCTGTCTTACAGGGCCTGAGTGAAGTTACTTGTTGGCAACAAACATTTTGAAAAGCATCTGCCTTTCACCCTCAAACTGAGTATTCAGAGCTGGAGGGGTTACGTATAATAGGAAACTCAGAATTTCTGGGGGAAAAAAGCCCAACAACCTCAACAACTATTGAAGCCCCAAATCAGAGAAATAAAACCCAAAGGGAGCTGAGGAACCAAAGCAGCGCCCAGAAGCAATACTTACACTAGTGCTACCTTGAGGGGGATGTAGTGCATCTCCATGGGCGTCCGGATGAGCTCAGCCACATCTGGTGCATATTTATCCAGTTCTATTAGGAGCTTTTGCTTTTTGAACTGAACAAGGGAAAGTCACCAAAGACTGTCAGATGAGTAAAGCCATTATTTATCATTTGGGACGTTCATGACTGTGGAACAGTATAACCAAGCCCCAGGCGTGAGCCAGAACTCATGTTTTGTGAAATGTTGTACAAACACAACAAAAAATCCCTCTCTTTTCCCCAATACTTAACAACTGAAGTAGTAGTCATGAGAAAGCAGATAATCTCTACTAATTTGAGCTTCCTTAATTATCTGTGTCTAACTCTTGATGCAGCTGGCAGCAAATTCACCACGCTAAATACTTTCAATCTTCCTACAGCTTGTCTGGATCTCCAATGGAAAATCAACTTTCTAAATTCACTGTTCAACATACAAGCCCCTAAGAAACCAAGTCAGAGAAGCACAGAGTCTTTGTTACTTTGAAGATGGATACATCTATGGCAAATCTCCTTTAGGGACCCAAGACCGCTCTCTTTAAAATATCTTGTTCTATAACACTTTCTACGGAGACAGAAGAGAAATCTGAATTATGAACCTACTGAACTATGTCATGGTCAGACAGAAGGAGAGAGATGGAGGCAATAAATTCTCAACAGTAACTGACACGCAGGATTTTTACACATGTACCGTTCTATAACGAGTTCTTCAATCTCGAAGTCAGAGGACACGCAGCCAGTATGTAGCTGGATGGGAGACCAGACAGATGCTGTAGATAATGCAGCCTCCCTGCTCATGTCGATACCGAACTGCTGCCCCTCTGGGACCGCAGGGAGCACAGCGTTGCTTACACTAAACGCTCTCAGAGCTGCTTATGAGGGAGAGCTGGCAGGAATCACTCACCTCGAAATACATGTACTTAAAATTTGAAGGGAACAAGTAATATTTGGTGTCAAACTTTCACCTGCTCAGTAGGATGATTTATGTCACCTCAGCATCCTGGGAAGGTTTATTCTTTCTTTTACCCATTTCCAGTCTGTGTATTAACTCACGCTATGTGCAAACACACACCGTGATCAGGGTAAAACATTTCAGGCTCCAGTCTTGCCAAAACCACAGTCCAGTAATTAAATCCTGCGTGCTGCAAACTGCTGAGGATGGGTTTTCAGTACACGTTCTAAAATCTCACATCTCATCTTGTGAGCCATGACCCCAGACCTGCCTGCATTTCATTGGCTACTACATTCTCACAGACTTCTCAAATTCTTTATTCCCCCTTTGGATTAAAGAATCTACACTGCTGTGACCATCATTCAAGTGCAGTGTGGCAGCTATGGACACTGCTTTGTTTCATACCATAATACTGCCACAACAAAACTGAATGTTTACCACATTCAGTCCTCATGTTTATTGTTCATTGAGATACGGCCAGATTTACTGCAACACCGACAGGTTGATACTGCATGCTCTGGCATGTGTTTTCTTTGGTACAAGATGTATTTATAGTTGCTGGGAGAAGAGGATCAGCAACACTTACCAAAACTTTGTTGAAGTCCTGAATGGCCAAGTAAAGGGCAATAGCAGTTAGCACATCAGTTATCTAAAAAAGAAAGGCATAGACAGACTGACTGTAAGCAAAATAAACAAATGGAGAAAAAGGTATTGCAATGTTGAATACGGACTTTGATCTGACTCAGCTCCCAAGAAGAGAAAACAAGCTTTAAAACCACTAGATTGCTGATTTGTACACTGTGCTCACACACCACCGCTTAATCCTGAAGCCATGAGCCATACCAAAGATATTAACATTTACAAGAGAAGGGGGAGTTATGGGGAAAGAAGTATGTGAGGGTAATACAATCAGTGGTCTAATTAGAGCACAGGCAACACGGGGCAGCGCCCAGCTGGCGAAACCCACCTGCCCACTACCCCGGGTGACAGTGCCCAGCTGTCCCCAGTGCACAGGCAGCACCGTTACCTGGGCCACCAGCCCTGCCGGCTCTGCAGGGACCGGAGAGGCCACACCAGGTGCCACGTGCAGCCAGCCGGGTGATTTCTGTCCTCCTGAATTACGCAGAACTCGGAGAACCGTTTACAACACGGGACATTTGGAGGATTAACTCGTTTGTGCTCCCTTTGCAGAACTGGGCTTTGGCAGCGGGTTTTAATGAGAACCACAGCAATTTTGGGATTAGGCTGGGGGGACAAAATATTCTGCCCTGCAAAAGGTAACCTCAACATTTGAAACCAAATGTCAACGTCCTGTTCCTCTGCAGGGATACTTATCTAACCAAGAACTCACAAAAAAGAAGGAATATGTACAAGGGAAAGGTCCAAGCGTGGGTTTGTACAGACAAAGCTGCCTTTCTAATGGAACTGTGAGCTCAGCAGGAATCTGAACTACAGCGAGGCCGAAGGCCTTTGATTCTTGCAGGAGTAAAAGGAAAGTGGTACTCAGCATTCCACAAAACGGGACCTTTGAGGAGGAGCGTTCCAGGAGCGCTTACCATGAACACCAATTCAGCATATTCAATCACGAAGTGGAAGAGATATATTATCAGGGGGGTCTAAAAGAGAGCAGAAGGGAAACCCATGTCAAATACTGTCCAGATAAAACAACCGACGATTCGAGGAGAAAAAAAGTAGTAGTACTATGGAGAGGCTGTGAAAGGCAATTTTCTTTTGCCTCTTCTACAAGGCTGTTTCTTCAGAATAAAGTGATTAAACAAAGCACACTTACTGGTCTTCTTCCTTGCAAAGTTCTATTACCCTTTATAAAAGGCACCATCAACTTTGAAAGTTATATTCTATTCCAGCTTTTCAATTCCACTGGTATAGTGGTGGAGTTAGAAGGCATTTAAAGAACAGCTTTAGAACATATTTTTTTCTACAGAATATATTTTTTTCAGGTTGTTTGCAGGTACTTTTGAAACTATTTCCTACCTAGCTGGTTTCATTGTCTAGCCTGTTTAGATGAGTCTTTTATAAAGCAAAAAGAATAAAGCATGTTAAAACCACAAAGCAGTAGGACTTCAGTCCTATCATCCCCTTATTCCCACAGCTTTTCCCTTCTATGGTAAGAGGAAGAGCACGTTTCTGAATGATTCCTTCGGCAGAAAAGCTTATTCTGGAAGCACTATATTTACATGGTTGTGCTGGTTTAACTGAAATAGAGCTAGTTTTCTTCATGCAGCTAGAAACTCCTCTTTTTTTGTAGAGAGCACAGTCATCATTTGGATTTAGTTTCAGAATAAGAAGATAACACCCTGCAACACAATTAATGTTTTTTCTCCAAGTACCTTTCCAGTGGTTTTGAGTTGGAACAAAGACCATGTCAGAGCTCAGTGTTATCTTAGTTGGTGTCTGGGAGCCAAGGACACTCTGAGCTCTGCCCACGGGTGTGAGGAGCTGGGAAGGGGGACATGCGTGGGACAGAACTTGACTGACACCCAGACTGAGCAATGAGAATATTCCACACCATTAGTGTCAGGCTTCACATTTAATGAGAGCCGCGTTTTCCTGACCTGTTCCCGTTCTCTGTTCTGGTGGAATTCGGGAGGTTCTTTAGTTCGGCCTTTTGCCATTCTACCGTTTTGCAGTGGCCTCTGGGCCTTTCTGATTCTTTCGCCTTTTCTCTCTCTCCCCTGGATCGGCTGTTCAGGACCAGGGTGTCTCTTCCTGGGACCGGCTGCTCGGCACGGACGGAATCCATGGGAAATTGCATTGAGTATTACTTATTTGATATGTTATTTTTCTATATATAATTATTAGTAGCAGCACATTAGTATTATTTTGTTATTTTATTAAACTGTTTTTATCTCAATCCACAAGTTTCCCCTTCCAATTCTCTCCCCTCCTTGCTGGGGGGAGTGAGCAAGTGGCTGTGGTGGTTTGATTGCCAGCTGGGGTCAAACCACCACAATGGTGTAATTTCAGTCTTCACTGTCAGAAAATGTATTTATTTTGAAATACTTTTAAAATAATGCGATGGTATAGATAAGCATGGGAAAATATTACAGTCTGGGAGAAAACTGCATTTAAAGAATAATTTATTGAAGAGAAACAAGTTTCCAAAGTATACAAGATACGTGCCTCATCCCCAGGTGACACTATGTACGAGTGTGCCTTCACATCACTAAGACCACTCAAGGGCACAAAAACCCCACAGGTGCTTAAGTGTCTGGAGGAACGAGGTGTTTTCAAGATAAGGAATAAATGCACTGCGTGCTTGTGCTAAGGCTAATATTTCTGCAAATGCAGAAAGTCAAGATGCTGCTATCCAGTAAATTGTGTTCAGACTCACACTGACACCATCTCTCCCCACTCTGGCCTCTGCTGACAGAAACATCTGGATTGAGCAGAGTCTTTTACTTATTACAGATTTCCTCTATTTCAGACTCTCCTTATGCAGAAGAAAATATTACGATGCTCATTATCTGCATAGCAATGAGTTATCCCACGACAAACTGCATTCCCTCATTGTGTCACTACGTGTACAACTATCGCACAGACACCTACACAACTCTGTTCTCCTACACAACTCAAGTTCTCTGAAGTTTTGGGACAAGACAGGTCCCCAGCCTTTCCAGTCTGTGAGCAGCCAGACTAAGAAACGTGCCATTTGAATACCATGTTTAAAATGAAACATGTATACCGACCTCATGGAAAACAGCTCCAGAATATGGCGAGATCCCCAAATCCAGCAGGGCTAATCCTTCAACCACTGAAACAAACAGAACACCTGCATTAGAATCCGGTACCGTAGGGAGAGAAAAATCTCATGATGGTACAACTGTAGTTTTTAAAACACCCATGCTCATGAGAACCTCACACTGAATCACCATCTGAATGGGTGACACAAAATCTCACAAAGCTGACAACCAGCTAGAACTGATTGTTTTCTTACTTCTGCCACACAAATATCTTTAGTAACTAAATGATCAGTTGTAATCTATTTATTTGTTTCAGCTAAAAATGTTATAGCTGAAATGTTTCGCTCTTAACTATATATAAACCGCATGTATGATATTTACTATTTTAAGTCACCTATTACGTGATACATGGTATCTATGCTGGAGAAATACTTAATTCTAAGAGAACAAATCATGACATAATATACAATTTGAACTATTTTTACTAAAATAGATGCAGAGAGACCTGAAACAACCTAAAGCAAAATAAAGGAGCAGAAATGAACACATATTACCAGGCAAAGGTAAAAGTTTTATCTGTTGTTGAAAATTCCTGACATTTTGCTGCCTTAATTCGGATCCTTTGCAATCATGTAATTATGCCTTGCACTGCAATGCATGCACATGTTTCTCCATAGGATTCCACCTTACTGAGCACAAAGACTCCCTGGGGATGGAGCAGCGTATGCAGTGAAAGAAGCTACAGGAAACAGGCCCATCTGTTCAGAGGAAGGAGACTGCAGGGAGCAACGAGAGGTTCTCAGTTCAGCGACGTGCTGGAGAAGCAGATTCTGTCTTTGTGACCAAGCCCCCATATGACAACAGCCCGGACTTGCCAAGGTGATCCTAACTGTGCTCCTTACTCACTCCTGCCTTGATGCTCTAAGGTAAGACTCAGAAAGTACCCATTGCTGCAAGGGATTTTTTGGAAGCTGTACTTTGACACTGTGCAGCGTGAAGTGCTTACGCACTGCGGAGGAAAGGCCTGAGGTCATCAAACGTTTTCACGCTTTCGACCTCTATTACTCTGTGTCACCGTTTTCCACCCCGAAATTGAAAATAATTTTACTTGAATAGTAACTGGACATTATTTGCCCAAGGGGCTGCCTTTAAAGTACAGGTTCCTAATGGGGTCAGATGCTATAGCCATGAATGACACCAGAAAGCCTTGTTTAAACTGCACCTCAGCCTTCAGAACAGAGTCTGAATCTTGTTGGTAACAACGTGTAAGGCCACAAACTGAACAAGGAAAACGAAACAGTGAAAAGCTCTGCGGGAACTGGGAACCGTGCTGGTGTGCTCACCCCACGAGGCAGCGCTTGTGCAGTTCAAGTGTAACGAAAGCAACTCAATCGAGGCTGCAGAAGCTCCATATTCGGTGCCAGATTTTGTCATTCCTGCATTTTACACACACCTGTGACACAATCTGCTTGCGCAAGCACAATCAAGCCGTCCGCACTCGGTGGCTGCACCGCGGCCCCGTGTCCCTCCCGTCCCCTGCAGCCGCCGGGCCCTCGCTCTTCCCTCGGCGACAACCGCCACCAACTATTCCATGCAGCTTTCGGTGGGGCCCAGGAGAGAAGCCGCCCGACCCCAGCCCGGGCCCGCAACCCGGGCCTCTCCCCGCGGGGCCGGGCCCCAGCCTGGAGCCGGGCCGGGGACAGGCCCGGGCCCGCCGGCAGCTCCGCTCCCGGCCCCTGGGCATCCCCAGCCCCGGGCGGCCGCCTGCCCCGTCACCGCCGCGGGCCCCGGCCCATTCAGCCGCGGCGGGGAGCGGGGCCTCACCTCGCTTCCAGGCGTTTAACGGGGACGCCACCTCCACCCGCTCGGAGATGAAAGCGGCGAGGCTGGAGCGGTAGAGCGCAGCCCGGACCGTCACGGCCACCAGGACCACCAGCACCAAGGGAGCCGCCATCCTCGCGGGCAGACACCGGCTGCCGCCGCCTGTAGTTCGCGGGCGGCGCCGGAGAACGCGGCACCAATGGACCGGCCGGGCCGGGCGGACTACATATCCCAGGAGACCCCGCGCCGCCGCCTCCCGACACAGCCTGAGAGCTACGGCGAGCGCTGTGGGGCGAACTTAGCCGGAGCGCGAAGGCGTTGGGCTGCATCACCCGGCCCGCCAGGCGAGGGCGGGAGCGGCCGGGCCGGAGTCCGGGCCTGGCGGGGGCTGTGTCCGGCAGCTGCGGGCGGCCCGCGGCGTGTGTCCCGCTTTCCACCCGCCGCCTGCCCCTTTCCAGTCAGCTCTGCTGTCCTTCGCCGGCCGGTGCTGCCCGCTCGGGCCTGTCCCAGCGCCCGGCGGGTCGGTCCGGTCAGGGCTCCCCGCCCCGCGCACCGGCCCTGAGCCTCCACGCTGAGGGTCTGGCCCCGGCCTGGCCCCGGCTCCTCGCGGGCCGTCCCGCGGCGGCTCTGCTGCCCACGCAGCCGCGCTGTGCCCTGCAGGGCCGGGGCCTCGGACCCTCGGAGCCGGCGTGGAGCAGCCGTGGCCCGGCAGCGGCCTCGGGCAGCGCTGCTGAACGGGCTCCTCGGCTGCAGGACAGCGCCTGCAGCCTTGGGGTTCAGCAGCCTCCTCTTCGCCCCCTTCTCCAGCCGGCGGAGGTGCCCCTGGGTCACAGCTCTGCCCCGGAGCCTGAGCTGTGAGCCACTCACACGTTCTGTTCCCTTCTGCCCTCCCCAGCCTGCCCCGCTGGAGCAGAGGCTGAGCCCGGCTGTCTGCTCACCAGTGAGGGTCTGTGGCTTCTGGGCAGCAGTTTGGGAAGTCTCTCAGATTGTTCTTTATTTCTTCAGGTGTATATACCCCCGTAGTCTTTGCCTGTGCGTAGCTGCCGCCACCCTTTTGGCCATGGTCAGAGTTACACAGCTGTTGTCTGTGGCTGCTGGTGGCCTTGGACGCTTTCAGCAGGCTCTTGGCGAACTGAGATTCTCAGCCTGTGTGGTTTCAAGTGGACCACCAGGCTCCAGAGCTTATGAGTTCTTTGGAGACCTTCACACACTGCTTTCCCAGCACACGCTTTCCTTCTGTTTTTCCGATAACTGTTTCTCCATCTACAGCACATTCACACAAACTCTCACAAGAGTGGCCTTTACAACACTTCCTCTGGAGCAGAGATAAATGTAGGGAAGACCCAGTAGGCTCTTAAAAAATTGATGGACAGAGTGAGAACCCACATGTCATATCATGATATGTGAAGACAACACTTATTTTAATGTAAGAAGCCGATGGGATTTGCCGACGATGCCAGGGCTGCCGTTTAAAAGAGATGGGTAACGTCCAAGTCACGACATGTACATTGGATTTGTGCAACTTTAGAGCCATACTGTAGGCTTGCACCCACCTGCAGGAATGGAGAAAGGCTGAATGTCTCTGGGCCGTGGTCCCTGAAGGCCCGGAGGACACAGCACATACCCTCCCTGGGACTGGGGGAACTGGTGGATTTAGCTGGTAGATCATACGCACTTTCTGGACCAAGTCCATAGCTACTCAGAACAGCGTTAATGCCTTCATGCTAGAGAACAAGCTTCAGATGGTCCAAGGAGCATTTCCTGCTGTGCTTGCTCCCTTGCTGGGCTGAGGCAGCACATCTGTTCAGCTGCTGCCTTTGTAGGGGTTTCCTCAGGTGTGTTCTTATCCACTGCCACAGGACAGCAAATCTGGTCCTGAGGCAATAACGGGATCTTCAGTGTTCAGTCCATCACGTGGCAGCTTTTCCACTGTCAGGCGCTGGCATGATGGCACCAGTTAGCGTGGGCACTAGCTGGCCGTGGGACTTGGCCCCAGGTCTGACTGGACTTGGCACATCCTCTGGTTAATCGGACTGGATTTGTCCAAGTTAAATTATTTGAGCAGACATCTGTAAATAAGAAGGCAGAAATTCTTCTTTGCAGTTGTTAACTATGCTCTCTTGAGTTTGCTGATCAGAAACGCTTTTTTTCCCAGCACTGATTGCTCTCCAAGTGACAGTTCTGACCCAAGGTAATTGGCAGCAGTTGCCCGAGAGTGCTGCTTTGCTGCACAGTTGGGAAACAGTTGTGTGGTTAAAGCTGCACTGCTCTGAGGTGCTGATTTTCCTAGTCTGATCAGGGCCATATACTTTCCAGCATCATCAATGCAGCAAATGGAAACAGAAGCCCTGGGGAAATTCAGATAACCTCTGAGGGCACCAGGAGTCAGGTGTGAAATCATGCCACTGCAGTTGTTCTGTGTTTAATTGGAGTGCAAAAGCCAACTGAAAAGAAAGGTCGAAATAATAATTCATGAAAAATGGAGCAATTACGTCTGGAGCACAGGTTTGCTCAAACATTTCTCCAGTAGGAGATGCTGTGGCTAGCAACGAAGTCAGGTTCGTAAGCTGAGTTCACATGTTCAACCCCCTCAAGGTATCAAATATATAAGGTAAATATGAGTGGGTTAAGTGCTGGAACCTTGGTATCTGTCTACAGACTGACGCTAACTGGGGGTTACACCTGGGTCTTTAAGGAGTGACGATGAGTACATGCACTGTGTGGCCAGAGCTTTTGAACCCATGTTCAGCCACATGAGACACAGGAGCAGACCTCTAAAAACCTCAGGGTTCCTACAAGCTTCTGAAAATCAGGAAGAGGTTAAAGAGACCCAAACTGGTGCGGGTTTGGAACATCAATAGTCTGAGACTGCCCAGCAGCACGAGCTGTGCACCAGGCAGTGCTGAGCAGGTCGAGGCCAGCACAGCACAGATGGCCACGTTCTTGGGCAGCAGTGAGGAGGCAGCGAGGGGCGGCAGGAGCAACAGAGATCTCAGCAGCTACCAGAGATTGGTGCTGAGACTCGGAGCAAAGAGCTGTAAGGAGACAAACCCAAAACTCTGAGAAATAAGGGCTAGCTTGGGTATTTTTCAACAGAGGTATAAACCTGATCCCCTGTGTCCTGGTGTTCATGCCAAACTGATGGTAGTTTTTGCAGCACTGGGGGGTTTATGAGTGATCCTTTCTTCCTGAAATTCCTTGCTATGCAAGCGAGCTGGTACTAACATGCACAGAGGGCTTGGTATACTGAAGCACGAGAGCAGTTAAACCATCTGAAGTTTGCGTATCTCCTGCTGTGGTACCACCCGTGGTACTGCAGTGGGGTGGTGAAGTCGTTGGTCCGCACAGGTAGTGGCAAATGCAGCTCTGAAGGGGACTTACTCGCACTGCCTGCCCTGAAGCCTCCAACTTTTGCTGCCTAACAAAAAGCGCAGGTCTAGATGGAGCCAAAAAGGCAAATAGGAGCTGCTCTTGGAAGCTTCTTCACTGCATTGATTGCTTTGCCTATGTGGGGCACCCACGCTGATAATTTAGGTGATGAATTCAACCTGGTGATGTTGCATCACAGAACTTTCATAAAACACTGTTTAAGACTGAGGCAATTCAAGGATGATTCATCTTTCTCCTGCAAACAGATGCTGGTTTGGGCACTTTTCGTGTGCCCTGTTGGAATTGTGCAATGGTGACATTTTTCTTGGTAAACAATCCACTCCTTTTCTAGCTTCACTGTATAAAATAGGTGTTCTGGTTCCTAAGGCACCCTACAGCCCTTCCTGGCAGCTCTTCCAATCTAATTCAATCTTTTTGCACTTGGGAGACCACAACTATATGTTTTATTCTACCTGAGACCTCATCAGGACTCTGTGCAATGGCGTTCATAGTTTGGAGATGCTTCGTCTTCCTGTGGGATCTGTTCCACCCCATCCCCGTGTCCCAGAGGGATGATTTTCACCCACCATTTATTTTGGCCAAGCTGTCATGTTTTATTTCCTTACAGTCAACCACTTCAGTGCTACACCGTGTTCTCTTCTTCTGCCTTTCCTACCACAGACCTTGCACAGCAATAGTTGCAATGTAGTCATTGCTGTTCCTCAGTGGTTTTAGTTTTCCTGTGAAGTCCATTTTTAGATACTCTGTCTTATGTACCAGGGCCGTTTATTGACAAAACACTTCAGTTAGTTTTGCTTCTTCTTTTCCAAGTTGTCTCCTGTTGGAGTTTATGGGCTGGAACATCTGTCAGCCTTTAGCTTTGCCAATGAAAAAATAACCACCTCATAATTCCTATGTGTTTAATTTGTGTGGGCTACATGAGTTCTCATTATTTTTTCTCTAGATTCTTGGGTAAAAACTGCTGTTAAACTGAAGTGTATTGCTGTTTTTATAGATCACTGGGAGAAAGGTGCTTGCCTTTCATTTACTAGCTTGGAAAACAACAGATTTTCCTCACGGGCTGGAATAGCAGTACTGTTGGTATCTTCCAGTCTTTCTGCTGCTGATCGGCAGAAGACAGCGTGAGCCCTATGGTCTTTCATGGAGGTGAGCAGCCGTCTGTGTCAATGGGGTGTGAGTGATCAGCTTTTCTTCTTCAGCTGCAGAGAGAGAAGTAAATGGATTGCACTTCAGATTTCTCCGGGAGGCTTCATATGGCAGGGACTTCCTCTACATGAAAGACAGATCTCTTTGTAAGAAAGAACATCAGCTTTTCTCAGACCCCGGAAAGATTGTATTTCTGGTGCCACATTGAACATTTTCCAGAGTGAGCTTTAAATGGCAATGCTAAAAAAATAAAAATACCCAAAGAGGAAAGATGTGATTCCTCCCAGCTAATTTAAGCCAGCTAATTGTCTAGCAGAAGCTCATCATCTACACAAAGGAGAGATGGGCTTGTCCAGAGAGTTGAAAACTGACTACAGCCCTCTCTCCTGGGTGGGGAAGGGCCAAGCTGGTTAGGTGAACTAAACACCGAAACTCTGGACAGCTGAAGTTGGGCAAGATAAACCCAAAGAGTCTGACAAACAGCATTGTTCAGCTTTTGGGCTTTGTCTAAACAGAGCATTACAAGCTACTCACCTTGACAGCAGCATCTTAAAGCACGGGCTGTCTCATCGACCGGCGTTGCCGTTGCCATCATTCCACTCAGCCTACTCAGGGCTGCACCGCCTGGGTGTGATCAGCTCCCAACAGGAACATCACGCTGGACCCTCCCACCCGTCCACTGGGACGGTCCCTGGTTAAAATCCCGGCCTAGGCTGCAGTGATGGTTGTCCATATCACATTTGTGAAGGTTTATGGGTTTGGTTGTTGGTTTCACTTCTCATCCCAGCAGCTGCCTGATGGACTCATCTGCTTTGCACCTTTCTTGGCAAATCTGAGGAAGTACCAGAGGTTCACATGGTCTTGCAGACCAGTGGGTGTTTTAGGTCTTTTTTAATATAATAAGAAGCACTTGAGGTGTGATGAGTTTGTAGGTCACTGGTTTGACAGTTCGGAGTACTTCTGTACCAGCATTTCAGCAGTGCTTTACTGTTCCATGGTATTGCTCGGTGGAAGGGTTTCAGGACGGTCTGTGACATCCCTGACCGAGCAGCTGAGGGTGATGCACAGTCTGTACCAACCTGAGGTACAACCTGTTACACCTCCTGCGCTTACCAAGGCCGCAGGCCCTGTGCAGAGCCCCCACTGTCAGGGGAGTGCATCCCCCAGCTGGGCTGGAGAAAAGGAGAAGCAGAAAGGAGGAGAGGAGGGAACATACGGGATGTCTGCATGGCCATGCTGACAACACAGATTCACAAAATCAATGCGATTTTCTCCGTTTGTGAGGAACTCGGTGAAAGATTTGGAGTCATTAGGGTGTGATGGCTGGAAAAGCAATTGGTAAAATTAGATGTTATTTTTCCTTTACCTTGTCCACTTGGCTTGATGAACAGGAGCAGGCAGGTGAGGGGGCTCAGAGAACGTGCTGTGCACCTGGAAGCTTGTCAGCTTTTCCCAGTTAGATCTAACCCAACTTGTTTACCTCTGCCTGGGATCCTCCACACAATCAGATGAGAAAGAGGTGGAAAGGGATTGATCTGTTACCAAGACTCTTTGCAAACCAGCCCTTGCCCGGTTGCTGCCCTCCAGCCTCCTCTGTGTTTCTTTTCTGTTCTCTCTCGATCATTTCCAGGGTGCGCTGCTCGTTGCAGGAGCAGTGTCTTTTCCCCTGCCAGACCTGTGCCATGGTACCTCGTTCACCTTTTCCAGCTGCAGTAAACTCACAAACATCCCCACTGCAACACGGAGTTACAGGTAGGATGCTTGCTGCTGTCAGCAAGGCTTGCACGAATTATTTGTAGTTGTTCTGTCCCTTTTCAGCTTTGGGAACAGTCCAATCAGAAGGAAATCATTAAGTGTTGGGAAAGAGAACATGAGTGTGTAAAATTTGGCTGTTCACTGAAATGGGTTGTGTGCAACATGAACCAGTGGTGCTGGCAGCTCTGGCGGGGGGCACTGGAGCTCTGCCCTTATAGAGAGGTGTTTGCAGGGAAAGCTGCCCGAGAGCCGTGTGCTTCAGCAGTGACCTGTCACAGAGCTGGGGACAGCGTGTGAGCCGTTACAGAAAGCAATGCGCTGGGCTGGGTCTGGAGCAGCTGGCTCTCTGCTCCCAGGCTGCGTGTCTGGAGCAGCGCCACATCCTCTGTTTTGTGCAGAGCCACCCAGAGCCTTGAGCAATAGGTGATGCACTGGACAGCACTGGTCTAGATACGGTCTGTATGACTGCTGCTCCAGAGGGTGTGTTACCATGAACCAAAGGTATTCAAACAATTACATGTACACAGAAGTCCCAGGAATTAAAGATTTTCTTTTAAACAACCAGAGTAAAAGTGCTGAGCCCACAAACCTTGCCTCTTTTGTCTCCCTAGCTAGCAAAGATCTTGCTGTGCAGGGGCCCATTTTACACAGCACCTCTCAAATCCGTCATTTAACCTCTGCCTCGATCTTGAAGTCCGGGTGAAGGTAACAGGGGAGACCAGGGCTGCTAAAACAGCAATGGGGATAGGGAAAAAATGGATGTTTCTCTAGTAGGGAATTTCAGTGGGCCGAGATATCATAGTACCAAGACAAGTCCAGGCAGGGGACTGTGGTTAGCAATGAGAAACCCATCTGCGAAATGGAATTATTTCTCTCTCCTCTCCTTTGCGTGGAGGCACTGACTAAGAAGTCAATGAAGATGGTACGAAGCTTTTCCACCTCCAGCTGCCCACCAGCTACTGATGTAAGTCCAAGTCACCTACTCAGGGCACAACAGATCAGAACCACACAACCACCTTCACTGGTTACTCCTTCAAAGACTCGCTGTTGACAGAAACCACGCTGAAGAGGCTCAGGCTCCCAGTTCTCCCGAATTCTCAGGCTGCAGCCAGAAATGAAAGCAACTTAGATTTAATAATCCAGTCTCGACAAAGCTGTATTTGGAACAAGGGTTGGTTATGTCATTGCAATAATAACAACCTGGAGCTGAGACCAACCGAAGCACTCAGTGCAGAGGGATTAGTCCAAACGCAACTGCCGCTTGTTGTCAGGAGCCCCAAACGCAGAGAGAACCTAGCCAAGGACAGCTCAAACCCTTTCTTTCGAGATTTAAGACAGATTCTGGCCAGAATTGCCTGTTTAGAGAGGACTGAGGAGCTGAGTTGCCTGAAGATACACTACATCTTACTGTCGTTAAAAAAAAAAAAAAAAAAAGTGGGAAACCCAGAGATTTTAAAAGGAAGAAAAGCAGTGTGGCTGCTGTGGTGACTGTGGGAGCCAGCAATGAGGCTGTTTCAGCAAAGCAGGGGGGTCAGTGGTGCCATCCTGCCCCTTCCCGTCACCAGAGCTCCCTCCCTCTCACAGCACTGCAGGGACTGAGCCAATCTTGGTTAGAAAGTGACCTTTCAAGAGCTCTCTGGGGTTCACAAATTTCTCGATTAACTGTCACTTTAACTTTTTTTTAGGTTCCTGCTGTAATGGTTGTGTTTGGATAATCCCTGAAGCTGTTACTGCTTTACTGGGCAATGGGATCACACATTTGGACACAACATTGTTTTCATCCTGGTAGCAGATTAACCTGGCTAATGAAACAGTAATTAACATGTTGCTATCGATTCCCCCTCCTCTCCTTGCTGAGAGCAATATCTTTGTCTTTGCTCTGCTAAGTGGATTCAGCACTTTGACTCTGCATATCTCTGTGATTTTAATACATCAAAGAGCCTAATAGCAATTTTAATGTGGCAGCAAATTTACAGACAGAGCTGCAGTATTTTAGGCAATATTTGCAACTGAATATACTTGTGGATCTTCTAGATTCACTCATTTATAACAAACACATGGGGTTTGTTCTGATGAAGTAGAATATTGGCTTTCAAGTCCTTTATACTCAAAGGCTGGGTCGGATCCAGGATCCTGAGGACACAGGCTGAACATTCACAGCCGGCAGCCCCCGTTCCTTCTTCCTTTTCCAGCAAAAGAAAACCAGGCAGGTCTGTAACAGCTGGACAAAGGAGAGACTGGAAAGGCAAAGTGGGTTGTGAAAAGCAGGTCTGCGTATCATACTCTCCTTTACTGTCTATGTTGTCCTCTACGGGAGGCCGCTGGGACAACAGTGTCTTGGAGGAAAACAGATCTGTGAGTTCAGCTTGGACCTGCCTCACCCACCTTTGCAAGCAACAGCGAGGGGTACGTTACCCAGCTCAGCACTGTCCCAGCCGAGGAGGAGCTGCTGGTGGGAGCAGGGCAAGGAAAGCAGAGAAAATCAAAGCACCCACTTCCTCGGGTGGGCTCCTTCCAGCCACCCAGGGACCGCTGGTCACTCAACGCCTTTGGGAGCAGGACCGTGGGTGCAGGAGGTGCTGCTGCTCGGACGGTGCCATCCCCAGCATCACCCACAGCCCTCTCCTGCCCTTGCACAATTCCTGCCAACAGGCAGCTGTGGGGGTGGCCCACGCTGTTGTTTTGACACATGTGGCTTGTTCCTTTTGCTTCAGCCTTTGCTGCCAGTGTGATAAAGCAGTTGGTTTGCGTGACGGATGCTCCCTCCCTCTCCTTGCGTGGTTACACAGAAGTGTTAGTGTGTTTTAAGAAGAAAAAAGCTGACTTTTGGCTGGGTGCTGACCTGTACTGTGCCTTTGTGTGCTGCAGGGACTGCTAGTGCAGATGGTGTTTTTCTCAGCCATTTCATTAGATTTATTTGTTTTCAAGGCAAGTGTGTGTTTTCAGGCAAAAAACAGATGCAGAGGAGCCCTGTGAGCAGCCTTGCTCCAACCCAGGCACTGGGAACCCATTTCTACTCCATCCATGAGCTACAAATTCACACCCTGCATCCCCTTCACCACCCCTGCACTGGTCAGGACTAAACTTCCTTCAGGCTCAGGGACCCGCTTGCACACCAGTGTTTCCAGAGGAGGGGCAAAACCCCAATCTGTGACCCCCCCCAGCCACTGGGGGCCTCAGGAGGGTTTTGTGCAGGGGGTGTGTGTTGGTCCTGCAGAGCACCCAAGCCGCCCATCCCAGCTGCTGAGCATTCCTGGAGCATCACATCCACCCCCAGACCTGTCCCAGCATCAGCCTCTCACTGCCAATCCAGCCCCAGGGCACTGCAGAGGGTTTGTCCTGTTTTTCCCCTTTTCTTTTGCCAGAAATGTGGAAAAAAATGCATGTGCTGATGTATAGTGCTGCACAGAGTTTTCCTATTATGCAGCCTATTGCAGACAGTGGGGTGGCTGCAGGGCCATGAAACGAGGCTGGCAGAGCCTCCAGGCACTCCTGTGCCAAATCTTGCCAATCTTTTTGCATTGTAGAAGCTCAACGTTGTTCTAAACCACTGAAGTATGAATTTAGATTCTGTATTCCTTGGAAATAAAGGCAGCAGGAATACAGAATTCACTTTGTTGTGCGCAGTTTTAGTTACAGTGAACAAATTTCTTGGTTCGAAGTTACGGAATTGCAAATTCATCCTCTATCAAGTCTTCTGGCCATCCCTGCTGTGTAACAGAAGACAGCAGTGCTGTCCTTACTGCAGGGAGCAGCCCTCACTTGGAAAGCCAGTGCTAAGCTGAAACCAGGTAAGGGTCTGGATCAACATTTTTCCAGCTGATTCTCACAGGGAACAGGAGGGAAGAGGCTAAGTGGCAGCATAAAAGATTTAAAGTCAGGGGAGTTGCAGCCTCCTCTACAAAACATCAACCAGACTTTTGGGCAGCTTGAGCCTGGTCCAAACCAATGAGGCAAAGCCAACACCAGCCCTGGGAAGCATGGGATTGTCACTGCCATCGTTTGGTGACCCTGGATGACACCTCGAAGTTCTCCTCTTCCTACTCCATTGATTCTGTGGATATTCATTTGTCTTGAAGAAGCGCTGTTTGTTCCTGGGTGTTCCCAACAGAAAGTCAGTTTAAGGGCTGATTGCTGGAAAGTGTCACGTTGCCGCCTGGGGTTTCAGCTGCAGTCACAGGGCTTAAGTCCAGCATGAGGAACGAAAAGGCAATGTGTAAAACCCGATTAAAGGAAAATTAAAGTGCAGCTTACTCTGCAGTTGTATTTCCACGTCCGTGGGTTGTTGGAGGGCTACAAGGATGTGTGTGGCACACGGGCTGCTCGGCTGTGAGCCGGAGGTGGGACAGGCACGGCCACGACGGGACGGCCTCACGTGCCTCCGTGCTG
Organism: Pampusana beccarii; assembly: GCA_013399365.1. Taxonomy (NCBI): domain Eukaryota; kingdom Metazoa; phylum Chordata; class Aves; order Columbiformes; family Columbidae; genus Pampusana; species Pampusana beccarii. Next base: position 89,183 of record VWYH01002529.1, on the reverse strand, counting down.
CTCTTTCCTGCTCTGCAGAGGGGAGCGAGGGCTGTAACATCCACCTGCTCCTCTGTCAGCTCCGCAGTGGAGGGGACACTTCGCGCATGCGAAGCCTGCGGGGAAGGAGCTTTTCTTGTTGCCAAAAGGATTTCGGTGTCTCAAGGGTTGTGAGGCACTGGACCAGGTTGTCCAGAGGAGCTGTGGATGCCCCATCCCTGGATGTGTTCAAGGTCAGGTTGGACAGGCCTTTGAGCAACCTGGTCTGGTGGAAGGTGTCCCTGCCCATGGCAGGAGGGTCAGACAAGGTGATCTCTAAGGTCCTTTCTACCCCAAACCATTCTGTGATTCTGTGATTTTCTCTGGAAGGAGCTAGTGGGGAATGACATGCCCTTCCTAGCCAAATCTTACAACTGCAGTGAATCCGAATGTCTTACTGATGTCATTCCCTCTTAGTGGGCACTACAGGATCTGAGCCAGCATTTTGAACAATTTTCATTACATTATGAATATAGTAATTTTTAGCACTGTTAGGGGATGCACTAACACACTACCCGTTGAAATAGGCATGAGGAAGGGTCTGTTTTTCTTTCCCAAATAGCAAACCAGAGAGAGGCGAAGCTGCTTGCCCCAAATCAGCTGGGAGCGAATTGTCAGACCCTGCGCCCAGCTCCACAGTCTTAATCCCCGGTTCCCTTTGCTTGGGACCTGGTAATTAAAAACAAGTGTCATTTTCTGGAGACTGGAGAGATGAGTGGAAGATTATTGTAGAAAAAGAAAGGCCACCAAGCCAAACCAGGGTGACTGAGTCATGCCTGTTACTGGAAAATGAGAGCCCTGAGACCTGCCAGCAGTTCTCGGTGCACCCAGCACTCAACCTGTGCCTTGCAGGGGAGCCTGAGCCAGAGAAAGAAAGAAAACTGTAGGGACTGCAGGGACCGTAAATGTCATTGCCACACGGTGCCAACCCCTCAGGACTGTGGCGGCTCCTCACAGCACAGCTTTCCCTCCCGGTGTGAAGCGGGAGGACGTGCCCAGAGCCAAGGGTGTCTTGAGCCCTGCACAAAACAGGCACCATGCTGGTATGGACCACAAGCGCATCCACCGTGAGACAGAGGAAGAGATCTGATGTGCGCCCAGGGCCAGGCGGCCAGCACAGCCCCATCCGGGCGGCTGCCGAGCTCCGCGGTCCGGCCCTGCGCAGCTCTGTGTGCAGGGCAGGCTGCCCGCGGGACAGCTGCCAAAATCATAACGGGGTTACAGAACCTCAGTTTCGGTCCATCAGCTGGTGGGCGGTGAGGACAGACACTGCCGAGTAGCGACCGTCCGCTCCAGCACCTTCTTTGTGGTCGAGTTCTTCCTGAGCAGCCGCAGGAAAGCTGCTGACGTTACCCTGGGGAAACCCCTGCATTTGCTCAGAAAAAAAAAACATGCTGTTTCCACCTACCTCCTCACGTCAGGCGAGGTTTGTAGGAAACCCAAATCCATGGCAGTTTTCCATCCTGGCAGATGTTGCTCTGCTGTAGTAGAAACCAGATCAAGGAGAGATGTCAGAGAGCTCTCTCAAAGAGTTGCATCTCTGCCTAACCATCAAGCAGCTTGTTTTCAGCATTAAACCTTTTGATTTACAGATCTGTTTAGCTTTAAAGATGCATGTCTCTGTTTTTGAGACTTGAAGAAGACTCAGAGTGCCCAGAGTGTGTGGTTTTCCACTTCAACAAAGTCTCTACAAGCCCTGCTGCTCCTGCTTTCATTTGGATTTGCTGAAATTTCCACTTGTTATATGCCTGTCACAACACTTACCACATCTTATTTTGTAAGCTAAGATGGACTTTACATCTCTCCCATATATTAAAGCTATTCATTCTATATATTCATTCTATATTTTCATTCTATATATTCATTCTGAAGCCCAAGTACACATGTATCCTACTAGCAAACACTTTAGGTCAGACCTTTTGAACCACTAATTGGTTTGTATTTGCATACCTATTACTGTGAAAAGCCTGCTTTAGGAAACGCTTCCAGGTGTGAGGGATTTGGGAGCTCAAGTCTGGTTGGCACTGACTGGATGCTTTGTGTGACCGCTGGGTTTGGGGGACAAAAGCTGGGCTAGAATAGAGGTTTCCTATTGCTCTCTTGTGACCTCCAGTACAGCAGTGGGACGCTGTGGGATGCTCCATGAGGAGAGGACGGGGACAGGCTCATCCCCTCCCTGGCTGGGGCTGGATTTCGCTCCCCCATGGTGACGCCTTCTTGCTTGAGCTGCTTTGCCTCTGCCAGGTGCAAAATGAACGTTTGCTTTATGTTTCAGTTAATTTGTTCCTCTTGCTGCTAAAGCTGGAGTTTGCAGGGAGTTGAGTGGGGGCTGCGAACTGCCCCCATGGTGGGGGTGCAGCAGCCTGACCCGCGGTGGGGACACTCTGCTGTGACCCCAGGTGGGAGCAGGATGTCCAGCATCTTACTGGGACTGTCAGCTGGGGCACCAGATGGACACACAGCCCCTGAGCTGCTCTGGCTCTTGCAGACTCCCCCAGGCACGGCCGTCCTGCCGCCAACCTGCAGGGAAGCGCTGCTGCCCCCACCCTCTGCCCTGTTTCTCTCTTCTCTGGGGATGAGGAGCAAAGGACTCTCCTCAAAACCACATTCCCACATGAATGGTCCTTTGCTGGAGACATTTCCCTAGCCCACGCTGCCTCCTCTTCCCTGGAGAAGGGGCTGCCCCTGGCTTGAAATATACTGAATATTTTACTTAGAAAAGTTGGCAGGTCAGGGTACGGCTGGAATGGTCCCTCCCTCTGCCTGCACCACCCTGACATGTCAGAGCCCCCCGTGGCTCCAGCTCCTCCAGGTGATGGGAGATCCAGGGGACATGGGGACCATGGTCTGTGCAGTGCTCCTAGGCTGCCCAGGTGACCACACAACCTCCAGGGTGGCAAACGTCCATCTCGCATGACAAACCCCACCGGACCCTGTGGGCAGGACCGGAGCCACCTGCTCATGTTTTCTTCCCCAGGAGCAGGTGCAGCTCAGGACATTCCTGCCTCACGCCCAGGCCTCATCCAGATGCTCCCAGGCTTTTAGGGTTAAAATTAAAGATCTCTGCCCTCCTCTGGCCCTGGTACGGGTTTGTGGCCACAAGCAAAGCAGCTCAGGGAGCTACCCTGGGACTCTTTTACCCAGCACAGCTCAGGGCTGGCTCCTTGCAGGGCAGAGCTGATCCTGCCTGGCACGGGCCACTCCTGAAGGTCTCTCCATGGCACCAGCGCCACGCGGAGGGAGCCTCCTGTCACAAATGGGGGGCGTCAGGATGAAAAGGAGGGAGACAGGCATTCCCAGCGAGGGGGCAGAAGTTCAGTCAAGGTGTGATGGTGCTGCAGGAGGCACTGGGCGATGCTCTGGGGAGCAGGGCTGGAGGGGAGCCCATGGCAGGTGCGGAGAACCGCGGTGCTCAGACCTGTGGTTGACTCACCGGTGACCTCTGCTCCTCCTGCCTCCCCAGGCCTGGACCTGGGGCCATTCACAGTCACGCATGAAGCCTCTGCGGTGCGTACCTTGCCTGGCCATGACTCTGCCAATGCTCCGGATGCTCAGCATGGCTGCTGGGTGCTCAGCCTTGTGACCAGCTCTCCGAGAGGAGTCACCTCCCGCCTGTTTTGTCCTGTGGGCTCTGGCTCTTTGAAGTCCACACCCAACCTGTCCTGTGGTGCGTGACTCGGCCGCTGGGCGCCCCGGGCTCCATTCCCTCGTGCCCGTCACGCGTTGACTGAGCTGCCGACCACAGCCCCGTGCCCTCCCCAGTGCGTGGCCGGGCGGCGGGTGCGGGGCCTGGGGTGCTCAGCAGGGCAGAGGGTTTGCTGCTGCCTCCCAAGAGGAGGTGGTGCCCCTGAGGGCAGGGCCCTGCCGTTGTGCACGGGGTGAAGGGAGTGAGGGGGGTCTCTGACCACACTGGGACTCCCTGTCCCTGAGTTGTGAGCTCTGGGGAAGCAACAGGGAGTTTCTGGCCAACATTTGGAAAACCATGTCCTCATTGCCAGATGCTGCTGTGTCTCAGCCCTGTCCCAGCCAAACTCCCCACCCTGTGTCCTGTTTGGTGAAGGATGAGGGCACCGGGGTGCACCCTGTCCCTCTGGGGTGTACCCTGTCCCACTGGGATGCACCCACTGCCCACCCCTACCTGTGATGGCTGTTCCTGTCCTCATGGGGAGGTATCACAGAAGAGTGATTTAGGGTCCTGCTTGCCGCAGAGCAGAGTTTAGATCACTTCAAGAGTGACTTAACAGTGCTCGATGGCAAGGGTCGCTGTTCCTCACTGCATTAAGGAAATGTGCTCTGGAGCCGGTACCAAACTGCTGCTGGTTTGTTTGCAGGGGGAGTTGAGCACATCTGCCACAGGAGGAACCGCAGGTGTAGGGGGGAGCAAAGCACCAGACCCTGCGTGGCCGCGCTCGCAGCTCTCCCTGGGTGGGGGGTGCTCCAGCCTGTGTCAGGACCACCCCGGCACCTCTGCCACCTGCGTGCCAGGCACACCGCACCATGCTCCAGAGATCACGGGTGCGCCTGCCACAGTAACCACAGGGGTTTGCGGGGGCCAAGGGAGAGTGAGTGCAAACTGGGCACTGTCCCCCCCGCCTGGCACCCGTGTGTCCTCCCACCCGCACACCGCTGGACTCTGCTCACCTGCTGCAAACAGCAGGTCAGGGCTGTGCTGGGTGACACGGCAGGGAGGACAGACAGACAGACCCTGGGGGTCCCCTGCTCTGCTCCCCGCTCACGGCACGTCTTGCTTTGCTGCTCCCCCCGGGCAGCTGCAGGGCACCAGTGGGTTTGGTGGCCACAGTGGAGACACAGGTCCAGGTGATGTGGCTGCAGAAGGACCGGCCCAGGCTGCGTGTGGTGTTTGCAGGAAGCTCTGAGGAGGTGCCGTCCCTCTCCCAAACCTGTCTCTCTGGCTCTCACCACCCCCAGTTCTACTCGCCCGGCCGGATTGCTTAGGCTGGCTCTCCCCAGGTTTAGTCCCCAGGGTGATCCCTGGTGTTTGGGCCCAGCTGCCTGCTCTCAGGGCTGCAGGAGGCAGCGGAAGGCTGGCTGGACGTGGTCCTCACTGTCCCTGGCACAGCCCGGCCGTGCGGTGCCGGTGTCACCCGGCCGTGCTCACACCGGGGGGTGCGGAGCCCATGTGGACTCAGGTGCTGACCGGCTCGCTCGCCTCCACTGCCGCTGGACCTCAGGGAAGCAGGGCCAGGAGTGCCTCACCTCCTTGGGGTGTCGGTCAAAATAATTTGTCTTTGTTCTGCTCCAGCTTTATTTCTTCCGATCACTGGTGGAACAGGAGGTGATGAAACCCCCACCTTTAGCTTCCTGGTTATAGGGCGGAACAGAGCAGACGGAATCCCACCACCTTCGTAAGAGGAGCACACCCATGAGTGCTCCTCTGTAATGGGAACCTCTTAAACCAGCCCCCTGATGCCAACCCCAATGGTGGAATCACGGTATTCTGGCTCCATCTCAATTGTAGAGTTTGGGATGCTGAACCAGCCACACCTAAAACATTTAATGGCAACCCAAAGCGTGGTTTCTGTCCTCTCAGTTACTTTTCCACTTCCTCCCCCCACCACAGGGGAGGCCAGGCCTGGCAGGTGTCTCTGTCTCCAGCTTAACTTCACACCAGTTTGGTAAATCCCCCCTTGCACAACACAACACCGCATGTCCCGGGGCAGGAGAGCGGAGCTGGCACTGGAGCCTGTGCCTACCCTGGCTGCAATCACAGCCGGCTCTTGCATCACCTTGCCGGCAGCCTTTGGCTGCAGATGAGCAGGAAGTAAAAAGGTTTTAATTATCCAACTGGGGCAAAATGGGGTTTGCAGGAGGAGCAGTTCTGAAGGAGCATCTAAGTGTGCGATGGTTTAGAGGTGAAGAGGTTTGTAGCCAGAAAAGCGGTAGCACTCCTAAACATGCTCTTTCTGCTGCTGCCCTGGTGTCGTCGCTGTCATTCAGATGAGACCAGGGAAAGAGCTTATGAAATAAAATTCCTGTCCATGGCTCTCCTAGGAAGCGAAGGGATGCTGCGGAGCTGCAGGGGACTGTTGCAGGAACTTGGGGTTGTTGATGCAGGGACAGGAACTGGGGTGAAAGATGTGGAAGTGAAGGATATGAGGGTGATTTTTCCCACTGGACCCAGGCTTTGGTCTCCCTCATTATGGCTCAGCCCCTAACAACCTCACTGGCGTCTCTCCTCGCTCAGGGGAGTGTTTGCCTGAGGTTAACCTGCCCCCGGGCACTTGGGCACCATCCCACACTGGTGCTGCTGCCTGGGGGGCAGAGCAGGAGAGCAGCAGTGTCAAGGGGAGTTATTCCCAGTGCTGCCCGGCTTCAACCCAGCAGGCTCTCAACACCCACCGTGTGTGTGCTTTGCTGGATGAAGGTCACAGGGCCCCCAGTATGGCAGAATGGAGCCCCATACCTTTGAGGAGCAGCTGGCTCAAGGAGGAGGAGGAGGCAGAGCTCTGGGCTCTGGTCCCTGGTCCCTCTGCCTGCCCAGGTGGCAGATGGCAGGCAGGGTGGGCACTGAGGCACTGCCAGCTCTGCCCCTGCATCCCAAAAAGTGTCCTTTCTCCTCGATCCACCTCCAGCAGCACTTCCAGCAGCACCAACCCCACTCCTGGGAGGGCAGAGGAAGGCTCACAAGGGCACGAGTCCCCGGGGCTGCCGGCTGGTGTTACTGCAGCAGTTCCCCAGCCCATTCCTCCTCCGTGTTGTGGGTTCTCCTCAGCCACCAGCAGCCTGCACCCTGCCCCACACACCCATGGGGCGATTCCCTGCGCTGACCTCGCCCCTCCAGCCCCTTCCTGGTCTCAGCTGTAATGATGGGGTGTCATGGTCCCGTGAGGGACAGGTGTGGATGGGAGCGCCTGACACTGTTTGTGAGAGCTTATCTGTACCACACCATGACGGTTTTTATGAAAGAAGTCATTAAGAAGGTCTGGGGCACTGGGGAAGGTCTGGTCACAGATCTTGGAGGCGTGTTTGTGTTTCTGATGTTGCAAAACCAGCTCCCTCGGTGACCGAAATGAGTCTGCTGTGGCTGGAGCTCGGGAAGGGCTGATGTGAGTTGGGAACAGAAATGCTGGGGAAGCACCTGAGCTCCCGAGGGCAACACCGTGGTGAGCAGCATCCCTTCCCCTGCCGCTGCGCTGAGTCGGCTGCGTCAGACGTGCCTGGCAAAGTGTGTGTTTACCTAAAAATCCGTGAATAAAGTGCATCTGCAAGCGTCAGCTGATGGACCCAGCCTCGTGCTCCAGACGTGACTTTGTTCCCAAAGCTGCTGCAGGTGTGGCTGGTTCTTGGCAGCTTGGATGTGCCGCTGGCGCTGATGGGAGAAGGTGCCGGGCTGCGACAGCTCGGTCAGGCTGTGGTTAATGAGCTGTAAGGACTTCAACAGTCTTGGACCCTTTTCAAGGAGACTTTCCTATCTCATTTCAAAAAGATAGCAAGTCTTGGCCCTATCAGACACATTTTATGAACTTCCTTCTGCCTTTGTCTCACTCCTCCTGCTCAGGGGAGGTTTCTTTCAATCCCAGAAGCTGGTGACCAAAAATCACTGGATCTGAGAAACACACAGAGCTGCTGGATCCACTTTGGTGCCTGCCCAGATCTCTGGAGATCTTCTCCCAGGGGTGCAGTGCTCTGGCATCTGGGGATCACCCACATGGGTGAGATTCCCTTCCTCCCCTCCCGCCTACCGCTGCTCACCTCTGCTCCCCCCGGCCATGCTTGTCTGCTCTGGCAGCCTGTGCGCCCCAGATGGCTTCGTCACCCCTGTGCCTCCGTGGGCCCGGGGATGGGGAAGCGGCGTATTTGTCAGGCGGAGATGTTGGTGGGGTCTGGGAGGCTGCAGGAGGAAAAAGCACCACCCAGACCTGGTGTTAAAGCCCCAGCCTGGGCAGGCGAAGATCTGCAGGGAACAACTCAGCCACAAAGTGCTGCAGGCAGCAGTGACTGCTCGGACCGATGGACGCTGCTGGGCTCAGGCCTGCGGGGACCCTCCTGCCCTGAAAGCTTTTGCAGCAGGTTGCTGTTCCACGCCATGCAGGGCGAGGGGCAGGGTGAGGCCTTTACAGGGCTGCAAAGTGCCAGAAAGCTGGAAGGTTTCCCACTCTGTGCTGCAAACAGAGCAGAATGACCTGGCCTCGATGACAGGAGCCCCTGCCTGTACCTTCCCCTCTGGGATAAACCAACAGGAAAGCCATTTCTGCATTTCAGGTTGATTTGGGCAATCTGGGGCCCAGGGGGGACGATTTCTGTGCAAGCTGCTGTTGCAGCGCAGCACCAGCGCTCGGCTGATGTCGCTCCCAGCAGGATCCCCTGACACCTCCGCCCTCAGACAGCCCGTGCAGATCCGCTATGGAAATCTCTCACACAGGGGACGTGTTCCCCGTGAGCGGGGATGTACAGACCCCACGTTCTCTGCCTCTCGTCTGCAGGTGAGTGCTCACCCTGTCTGCAGGGACGATAATCTTGGTCACCCGCTTTCTGAGAGCCCTTAGAGCCACGGCTGAGTGATGCGGGGTTATATCCAGCTGAGGTACGACACGACCACGCACTGAGCACATCAGCTGGGACGGACATGGACCTTTCAAAAGGTCTGCAAGTGACCATTAACTGTGTGCCGGGCTGGCCAGTGCTGCCACAGGGGGCTGAAACTTTTTTGACTGTATTTAGTGGGTTTTTCAGATAACCCTCTCATTCTATTTTTAGGCCAGGTGCTGACTTAGGGCCCCATTTTGCTCTTGTGCTCAGCTGTATCACAGGTTCAAATCCTTTCCATTTTCGGGATCCTCAGATACCTACATATTTGGAAGGGATATGAGGAGAAGGAAAGCAAATGGACATTTTTGGTTTTTTATTAATATTCAAAAAAAAGGTGAGAAAATTATTTTTTTAAAGCATTTTGATGGAACACTAGAAACCACGAAAGGCCTTTTTGCCATCTCTCCTTCCTCCCAACAAGGCCTTCAGAGGAACAGAAAGCTGGGCTTAACGTGTGAGAAAAGGGGAGAAGGCGCTGGGAGCATCTTCTGCCTTGAGTGGGTTTTGAAGTTTTCATCTCCATGTACATCACGGAGAGAGCAGAGGGACCCGAGGGTGGTTCCAGCGATGGTCCTCCTGAAGCTGCTGTGGCCAGGCTCAGTGGGAGAGCTTGGCCGGCAGCACCAGGGCACCTGCCAAGACCCAGCAGAAACACCTGAGAGCAGAAACCTCCAAAGCAGCCTGTGTTTTGCTCTTTTTAAGGTCAACTCCCTGAAAAGCGCTGTGCTTGGGCAGGCCGCTATCCGAGGAGCAAGCACCAGGCACTTGTGTCCCCAGCAGCCCTTTGCCTGCGCCTTTGATGAGCCAGAGCAGCGCATCAACCCGAGTGCTGTGGGAGCTTCACCCCCTCAAGAGCTTGCTGTGCTCTCCCTGTTAGGTCTCTAAGGTTTCCCAAAGCAGCTGCTGCTCCGGAGGTCGTGGGGCACGGAGCCACCACACTTTGATGTGGGGTCGGGCACAGCCAGTGCAGTGCTCCCGCGAGGCAAACCAGGCCCGTCCCACCACCATGCCTTGTGCAGGACAGGCGAACGCTGCAGAGACGCGTATTGCTGTGTCTCCCACTGTGCTCTGTGCTCGATCTGCAACCAGGAGCAGACAGTGCGACCCAGAGGCGTGAGGTTTGTATGTATTTTAAAACTCCTTGTGTGTGCCAGAGGTCTTGGAATGGTGTCCAAAGAGCAAAGGAAAAACTTTCCCCTTGTACTTTCCTCTGCTCTCCTCAAATCTGGAGTCCCATCTCCAATGGCACTGCGATCTGACCTCCCCTCCCAGCTCCCGGGGTGGGTGGCACGGCCCTTCAGCGAGGTGCCAAGTACACGCAGTGAGACTCTGCCGTGCGTCAGTCATCTGAAGGGGACTTTTGAAATGCCACAGAGTCCTTGGAGGCTTCCAGTCCTCTGTCACCCAGCTCTGTGGTGTTTATATCCACTCCAGCCTGTGTGTGGTGGGACTGGCTGCACGCAGCCGAGGTCGGCCCGGGCACACGGCCGGGCAGAGCTGCTGTGTCTCGCCTGGCTCGGGGGTCACCTCGGTCCCAGCCTGCAGCACCCAACCAGCGCTGGCAGAGCCCAGCTCACCCAGCACCCAACCACGGCAGAACCCCCGTCCTGATCCCTGTGATGGGATGCCAGGGGGTGCCCTGCCAGCACGACTAGATGCTTGGCAGCACCTGGAGCATACGTGGCCATTAGCACTGCCCATCCACGACTGGAGGCAAGCAGAGGTGGCTTGTCCTCAGGCTTTGAGGAGTCTGCTGCTCCTGCAGCCCAACCCTATATGGGGGCTCACTCCCGGCCAGCCAGAAGGCAGCATGGCTGCGGGGCAGTGGTGGCTTGGTGCTTGGGCACAGCCTGACCATGGGAGAGGTGCTGGAGGAGAAGAACCAGAGCCACGACCAGGGCGAGAGCAGGACTCAGCCCTTCTGCTGGCCCTCAACGTCCTTCACTTGTCCCAGTCCATCTGGGACCTCTGTGCACCACAGCCCGATGCCTGTCAGCTCATCTCGCATCGGGCACCAGATGCACAGCAGTGGGGTGGGAGGTTTCTCCCCAGTGGTTCTGGTGTGGCTGTGCCCCGCGGTGCTGCCTGTCCAGGTCCTGTGCACGTGGCTGTAGCTCAGCCCAAGGGAGTAACCAGAAACACTGAACATCCCCAGGAGCACAGGAGATGGAGCATGGATATTCACAGCCCCTCTCTCCAGATGCCTGTCCAATGCCCGGCTGTCTGGAGCCGTGGTCCCAAATGTCACACCGCTCCTGTATGGGAGCTGTGCTCCCTCTCCGGGCTGGGGCCATGCCGCTGGTGTTGCCGCTAAGCAGTGTCGCTGGCCTGGCTGAAAATAGCCCAAAGCTAATTTTAACCCTGGCAATGTTATATTTTTTGAGGTCATGGGGGTGGGTGGTGGGGAGGATGGGGCAGGGGCATGTACGGGCATGGGGTGTACAGGGATGTGCGCACATGGGTGCCTGCACAGACATTGATACTCAGGAGAGGCACCCCAGGTATGATAACAGGGGATCTGTTCCTGTCATCTCAGCACAAAACCAGACTGTGGATTAAGAGAAGACTTTAGTGTTCCCTTTCCTCCATATAGCCAAGTCTGCACAGGGCAGGACATTTATAGCTGCCCTCCCTTATGAGGAGCTCTCCGGGGTTTCACTCCTGGGTGACACTTGGGGCTGTGCTCTGGTGCTGCTGCAGGCAGCCGGGAGGAGGCTGCAGAGCCTGCCTGCCCTGCGAGTGCTGCACAGCCCCCGTGTCCCTGCGGTCTGGGAGCCACCGGTGTGCAAATTAGGAGAGGTAGGCATGGTGCCGGACACCTGCAGCACCCGTCGGTGCTCCTCAGGGCCACCCCATTTCTCTGTGAGCAGCAGACGGGAGACATCTCTTGGCCTGGTGTCATGCTGCATCTCTTGGTACCTGTGTCAAAAGACTCCAAAGACTTGGCTCAGTGCTACCATAGCCTTTACTGCAGCCACAGGAGCTCGACAAGGAGGAAAGTCCCTCCTTTGGAGAGGTGCCATGTGTACACTGGTGAACTTGCCCCAGGCTCTCCATCAGCTCCCTGGGTCCCTCCTTTGCATTTTTCACACTTGGCTTTACAATCTTGCTTCAAGAAGGAGATAAAGAGCTGCTCAACAGGATCCCAACAACGAACAACTCTCCAGGGAGAAACTCTGAGCCAAAGAACCAAATGGGCATCATGGACCAGTTTGTGGGCAGCACTAGGGAAAAGCTGCAGGCAGCCAGTTCCCGTCCCCCAGGAAGAGCCAGGCCAGGGCTCGGGGCTCCAGCTGCAGTGAGGTCCCTTCTCGCCCCAGGGCAGCTGCAGTGAGCTGGTCCCACCCGACTGCCCCCTAACCACCCTGGGGAAAGAGTCTTAGGGCTGAGACACCGCGGTGGGGGCTGCCCTGTTTCCTGGCTGGTATGCCATAGTCTGAAGGCACCATAAAAAGAGCCAAGGTGACTCCCCGCAAGGACAGCCACCAACACAGCTGAGACACTGCCTGGAACAGATCCTCCAAGACTGCTATTTAAGGCTGAGGGTCACGCTGAGTGATAAACCCATCCTTGTCCCAGGGAACCTACTCCAGCTCCAACTCCTTAGATTGCGGAAAACTCACTAATGAGGAAAGAGAAAGCAGAGCAGAGTTGGTGCTGGTGCCCTGGCCAGGATGACTGAGCGCAGTGTGGATCCTAAAGCTGCTCCCGCCGGCCACTGCTGGAACAAGATCCCCGGCCCCTTCCTGGGTGCTCTGGGGAGCCCTTTCTCTCAACATCAGAACAAAACCAAACTTCAAGACAGAAAACTCATCTGGAGGGGCTGGTGGGTTCACTGCCCCTCACTTTACTTGGACCTTCTGGGCTGCGGATGCTCAGGATGAGGCTTTGGCCATGGAGTTTGGGTGGGAGCACAAGCATCTGGAAGAAAGCTCAAGGGAGCAGCTTTGTCTCCATGCTGGTACCAGACCATGTCTACCATGTCACCATGTCACTATGTCACCACGGTGGTGGCCAGTAGCAATGTCCCCCGTGAACACCAGCTACTAGGGAAGGTGTGGTGTGACCCTGTTTTGTGAGGTACAGGGACCAAAGGGAAGGGACATGTCTGGATGGCACCAACAAAGTGCAGGAGAACTGGTCCGTCTGGGTGTTACCACTCTGGTCACTCTCCAAAAGCCTTGGCTAAGCAAGCAAGGCTGGGCACCCACAGAAGAGGGATTTTCTCCCCTCTAATTTTCCTGTCCCCTGAAATGGAAGACCCAGGTTTCATTTATTTGCTTATCATTGTCCTGGCTTGAATTTGAGTGTCGAAAGTTCCTGCCTCTTGTTCTAGGGAGAGATTTAAAATAAGTGGATACAAACAGATGGGCCTGTGAGCAGATGAAGCTGACGCGGGGTAAAGGCCAGCGCGCTGCCGTGCCCACCATGGGCTGTAGGCCTGCGAGGGTGCGGCTGCCGTGCCGCGCTCCCCATGATCACCGCTGCCGTGTGCCTCGGCCCGGCTGCGCTTCACGGGGAGCTGTGTGTGTTCCTGGGCTCCAGCTCCCACAGGAAAGCGATAAGCAAACCCATACCAGCATGGCAGCCTGGCTGGGTGATCAAAGGGTTGTTCTTTTATCCAGCTGCAACCCAGCATCATTTTTCACCCTTGCCACGGGAGGGCTGAGGCTCCCCTGCCTGGGTGGATCTCTGGGGCTCAGCACCGTTCTCCAGCAGGACTGACAGCCAAGACCTCATCTTGCACAAGACAAATATGTGGCAGGAGTCAAAAGAGCCAGAGAGCCTCTCATGTGAGAGATGACAGCTTGCAGGTTGCTTGGTTCAGCCAGCATGGACACTCAGGGGTCCCAGTGGCACCCCGGTGTGAGCTGCCCTGACCCAGCGGGCTGCAGCGTCCCCAGTGACCGAGGCTTGAACTTCCACCGGCCTGGGGTCAGCTTAGGCAGGATTTAACCCTGACCTTGGAGAGGCCCTGGGTGCTGATTCAAATACCCATCCTCCTTTTGGAAAACATGGCTGAGCTCAAGGACTTGAGGGCAAACCTGGAGCACCCTTCAGTACAGTATCACTGGCCAGAGCACTGGCCACCTCATCACACTTGTCTGGAGGGGTCACTTCCAACCCTGGAGCAGGCAAAAGAGCCAGAGACTGCCCTGATTTAAAAAAGCTGCCGGCCTGTGTCATTGCTGAAGCCACTCAGGGGGTGTCAGAGGTCTGGGGGGACTCTACAGTCCTGAGGTACCCAAGGGCCTCCAGGGTCCTTGTCCAGACTGGTTGGAGTCAGGAGGGCCATACAAAGAGCGAGCCTTGAGCCAGGGTCCATTCCTCACCTCCGTGCCATGATGTGCCCTATGGGGCATCACCCCTGGTGCACACTCACCCTGTGGAGCACGCACTCCCCTCTTTGGAGAACACACACACCCTATGGAGAACATCTCCCTGTGGAGAACAAATCACCCGTATGGAGAACAGATCACTCCTATGGAAGATACATCACCCCTATAGAGAACACCCCACCCCTATGGAGAACAACCCTCTGGAGAACAGTCCGCTCCTATGGAGGACACAGCACCCCTGCAGTTCGCAGTACAAGCCCTTATGGGTGTGAGGCTGGGGGCCTGGGGGGTAACTGCTGCTGCTGGAAACCACACGTGGAGCCAGGGCGGGGAAGGGGAGCCCTGGGGATGCCAAGGCTGAACTGCTAAGGAGAAGGCAGGACCAGCCATCCCTGGCAGCGGAGGGGCAGGGGCAGCAGGGTGGGCAGGCTCCTTCTCTTGGTGCTATGGTGATGGTGGAAGCTGCATATCAGCCACATCTGAGGGGACTCATCACCGACACACCGCTAAGCATGGCGTGACCCATGGCCGGTGGCTGTTAGTGCAGTTAGTGCAGTTAGTGCAGTTAGTGCAGTTAGCCCTTCATCTGCAGTGCAGGCAGGGAATGGGCAGACCCTCGCCTGCTCTCCTTGCTTGTGACAGCTACCTGGTCCCTCCAACAGGCTCTGGCAGAGCCAGGGAGGTGGCAGTGGCAGAGGGTGATGGGAGGTGGCAGTGGCAGGGGGTGACGGGAGGTGACAGTGGCAGGGGGTGACGGGCTCTACTGTCCCCGGTCCCACACCAGCCCCTTGCCACATGTGCAGTGACCCTGGCTGCCTGCACCCAGGCCAGGAAGGTTAGTCCCCGCTGAGACACACACCCCAAAATCGCCCTGGGTCAAATTACTGGGCTCATCTCACCAGCTGCTATTTCCTTCTGTCCCAAAGCCAAGCGAGAAGCTTGTAGAAAACAAGAACGTGTCAGTCAAAGGGTGCACTGAGTCACAGAGCTCCTGGGCTGGGGACACGCAGGGCTGCTCGTGACAATGGGCTCTCTGCAGTGTCCCCAGCTGGGAGGGACAACCCACCCGGGCAGGTGGAAGGCAGCCAACTTCTCCCTGATGACTCCCCCAAAGTATCTGCCTCCCTGGGCAGCCTTCCCAACGGGGCACCGCTGCCTGGCCAAAAGCCAGTTTGCAATCCTGGTTTCAAAAGATGTTTTGGTGTCTCCTGGCAGAAAGCTGCTGGTGACCCAAATTCTAAACATAGAAGCAAATCTGGTTTTTGTAACAAATGCAAAACATCTGTACCACCTTCATCTTTGGGAAACGAGTCTTTTTGTCAGAGAAGCATAAATGTAACACCCAGATTTCTTTCAGGTGAGGTCACCTCCTGGCAGTGGTCATTCTCAGAGTGCTCTCACAGTTATTTGCTCCAGGTAAACTCCTCCATGCTCCTTCACTGCTGGAAAGCCACACCCAGAGCCTCCAGCAAATCCCAGGCCTGGGGCTGCAGTTCTTCACGTGATGGACCATCCCCACGCGACGGGCAGTTCCTCGGGGATGAAGGTGCGGTGTGAAGCCTGCCCACTGCCCGCTGCGTGGGCAGAGCAGCTGGGGAAGGCTGGAAGCCCGGCCCCCACCTCTGCCCTGCACCTTTGGTTGCCACGCGGGCTGTGGGCGTCTGTTGGTAGCACAAGGAGGTTTCCTGGGGCTGGAGGGCTGTGGTTGCTCCATAGGTGTGATCAGCTTCAATCCCCTCCGCACCTCACTCAGGCTGGCATCTCTCATCCAGCTCAGGCAGCACAGAGCAGCTGCTGCCCGCTGCAGAACACATCGCTGTCCCTGTCCCATGGACATACGCAGTGTCCCCAGGGGAGGATCTGTCCCCAGCCTTGAATTAATCACAGGTTCCCTGAGTGCCCAGCTCCTTGCAGAGCCCAAGAAGCCTCACAGCTCTTCTCCAGCACGGGCTGGGTGAGTGGGCAGAGGTGTCTGCACCCACTGGGGGCTGGGAGCCGATGCCAGCAGTGGAGCAAGGACAGGAGGAGGCTGCAAAGCCCTGTGCTGGGAGCTGTGGGGTCCCGGCCACCAGGCAGCAAGTGACCAAAGGTCATAACAACTCCAGTTCAATGACCACCTGAGCCACACCATGTCCACGCAGTCCTGGCCCCTGCAGGGACTGAATTGGACCCTTCGCCTGTGCCTGGCCAAGCATGGTTGAGTTTCCCTGGCAGTGTCCCTGTGCATCTGTGCATCACACATGTATCCCCTCATTAACTGCTCTTCCTAGCCCTGGCTGATGAGCACACAGCTCACAGAATGGCAGCAAGCCACGTGGCTCAAAGGGACTGTGGCCTGCAGGCACCTGGGAACTGCGAGGACTTCAGCTGCTGCTGACCCATACCTCCAGGACACGCAGGCTCTGAAATGCCTCTTCAGGGTGCTCAGCAGTCACCTGTGTGACCTCGCATCACCAGGAGAAGTGACTGGGGCAGCACTACCTGGGCTTGGGGAAAAACTCATGCCAGGGATGCCAGGACCAGCATCTGCTCAGGATGTAGTGAGGTGACCCCAGGGACCTGCAGGGAAACCAGAGCAGGCAGCTGGGGCTGGAGGGACACCCTGGGACATCCATTCCTCCTGAATGCTGGACGCATGTTCTTGGAGGGCTTTGCGAAGATCCAGTCATACTACTATATTTCCTGATCTCTCTTTTTTTTTTAAGAAGTTTTGAGTATCTGGACAGAGCATATTTTTTTTTTTTTTAGTCAAGGACAGGTAAATAATGAGAGCTCTGACTGATTTCCATGCCATTTGTTGGGTGAAACAAAGCATGTGCATCCCATGCCAGCCCTGCACTTTGCTAGCAGCTCTCAGCGCTGCTTCCCAAAACTTCTTGGGTGAAGCAGAAGCCAATGTGATCACTGTCCTATTTCCAACAGTCACCCAAATACTCAGAGTGCTCCATCTGCTCAGCAGAGCCCCAGGCGCCTGCTGGCGTAGACTCACAGCGTGACATGCCAAGGCTACAGCTCACTCTCCGTTACCTGCAGGCAGGTGATGTGCAGGCAGCTGTCTGCTCCCCTCTCCAGGCACAGCCAGCTTGGGCCTTGCAGGCTGACTCACCACAGCGTGACATTCCCCAGTGACCCCATGGCCTGGAGCCCAGCTCAGGTCACCCCCTTGGCTGGGGTGGGTGTTCCTGAAGCCTACCCTAGCATGCCACAGAGAAGTAACTGAAGTAATTCTGTTTTTCTTTCCCATGTTCAGTATCAGCAGACACTGCTTACCCCAGAGACCAAAGACAAAGCCACTCCAACACCCGCAGGCTCTTGCTGCCAGCCCTGCAGCACAGCCAGTTAGCAGAGTGACACAGGCTCCTGTGCAGGGTGGCAGCTCTGTCACTGCAGGCTGGGATGCACACAAGGGCTGGGTGGCCACAGCTTCCTGACAGCTGTTCCCTGCGCTGGCGAGATTAAAGGCACCATTTCCCGCTGCCACCATCGCTTGAGCCCACGGACCGCAGCACCCGGCGCCAGGCCCAGCAGCCTCTGCTGGCTGCCCCAGCCTGATGCACAGCTCGCACCTCTGCTTTATCGCATTTGCAACAGCTTCTCTCCAGCAATAAATCACTGTGGCTAATAACTGCCGTGAGAAGGGGGCTGCCTCCCTTTTCTTGCAGTAAAAGACCAGGGGATGGTGCAGCAGAGACTGAAGCAGCTCCCATCCCAATGGGGAGAGTCATCCCATAAATTCAGCCCTTTAGGGGACATGCCAGTGTGAATAGGACAATTTACCCTGGGAGAAGTTTGACCCTAGCGAGATTTTTTTTTATGCATTTATTTATATCTCCTTCTATATAGCAGCAGGATTAAAGGTTAAGCTCTGCACTCCTGCTGCAGCCAGTAAGAGCCACGTTGTAATCACTCCATGTGAAACAAGTACTCATAAAAGCAGCAAAATGAAACCCCACTGGCAGTATGAGCCGTTGTCTTCAAGCAGGGACCAGACTGAGGGTCAAGCTTGAGTTATGCTGTAATTTCTGTGTCTCCTGCAGATGCCTGCACTGCTATGACCAGCGGTGCTGAGCAGCTCCAGCTGTTTGTGGCATCAGCTGAAACTGCCATTGCCAGCTGGCAATGCCCTCCATGGGACAACCCAAACGAGTGCATTTTTTGCTTAGAAATGTTTCAGTGTTAATGGGCTTCTGCTCCCTGCCCAGCAAAGCAGGGTAAGAGCTCTGCCAGGTGGCAGCTCTCATCCTGAGATGGTTTACACCCTCCTGCAAGATCCTTCAATTACAGAAGACTAAATGTTATTTAATTTGTGACTGTACGTTGAATATGACTCAATTAAATTTTGCCCCTTGTGAATTTGTGATGGGGAATTCTCACCTGTGGTACCAAATGAGTCCTAACTGTACCATGCATGACACAGACACTTAAACTGCTCTATTAATGACAGTTTTAATAAGCGTTCTATCTTTACAGGGACAATTTCCTGCCGTGTGACAAGCTTGGCACGATGTCAAACCAGACTTTGGTCCCATGGTCAGCCCGTGCTGAGGACGAAGGCGAACTCGGTGCTGTTGAGCATCCTGGGGGCTGTAACACTCGCGGGATGCTCCCGGTACCAGCCCGCAGGTACCAGCCATCCCTCCCGCACCCGCTGGTTTGGAAGGCGGGTGTCCGGGTGCCACGGCCGGGGCTTTCAGCCGCGCACTTACCTCCAGCCTCCTCATCTGTGTCCCATTACGGTTTGTCTTTGCATGAAGCCTGGGCAGCGCTACAGGGAGGAGGCAGCGGGTGTCCGGCCGGGGCCGCTCCCCCGGCAGCTTCGGCCCCCGCCCGGTTCTTCCGGCCGGCGGGACCAGCGCATCTCCTCGCCCGCTCCCTCCCTGCCCCCCGCTTCCCCAGGCCCGGCCGCAGCACCAGCAGCTTTGTTGCTTCAGCTCTTGTTTTATTTCTCATGCATTTCCTCCCCACTCCCACTGCGTCCCGGCTCCGGAGCTCGCCTTTCCCCAGCACAGCCCCGGCTTTCCCAGCCGCCCGCCGCTCTCCCTTCGCTGCAGCCCCGCCCTTCCCCGTGGGGCTTCTGTCGCGGTCCCTCAGGGCAAGGAAGGGGCCCGGGCTGACCCGGCCTCGGGCGACCGTGTCCCCGCAGGACCGGCCTCGCACGGAGCGGGACGCCCCGTTAGGAGCCGCTCCCGTGCCCGGTGCCGCCGCCCCGGCTCGGGGCTGAGTCCCCCGGGCTGAGCCCCCACGGGCACCGTCGTCCCCGACCCGGACCCCCCAACGCGGGACCCCGCGCTCACGTGGGCGGTGCCCTCCCCCCCCCGTCCCCGCCTTCCCGGCACCGCCTCCCATTGGCCGCTGTGGCCGCCGGCGGGCGGGCCGCTTTGTGACGTCACGATCAGCTGTCGGAAGGTCCCGATTTGTGCGGGGGAGCGGCGGGCGCTCGGCAGAACCGCGCGATCGGCCCCGGCACCGGCACTACCTCAGCGCTCCCGCCGCTCCCTCCCGCCGCGGGCAAGGTCAGTGTGGGCAGTCAGGGTGGGCAGCGGCCCGGGGCTGTGCGCGGCGGGGCGGGGCGGCGGGGCGGCCGGGGCTGCGCG
>VWYH01002529.1:0-69445 GCA_013399365.1 Pampusana beccarii | reverse complement strand
CCCCCCCCCGCCGTTTCCCCGTCTCCCCCCGCTCCCGCCGGTCTCTGCTGCGGTTTTCCCCAGGCAAGTCGCAAACGTGGATGCGTCTCTCAGTTTTCATGAGAGGCTGTTTGAGTGAAAAATGCGGCTTTTTGAAAAGGGCATATAAATATATGAGGTAGAAATATATGTAATATGGAAACAGCTACATCTATATTCAACTACCTGCTTTCCAGCAAATACTTGGTGCTTTCAAATACCTCCATCTTTAGATACTGATTTATTTTGTAAATCCAAGTGATTTTAATGAGATTTGGGCGTGTGCTTACAAATTTGTATTAACTGTGATGCCCGAGGAGGAGCCGTAGCGGGTGGAGGTCCCTGGCAGGGCCAGGCTGAGGCAGCACCACCGGGTCCTGGGTACGTCGTGTGCCGTGTGTAGTGGCTACTTGTCTAATTACTGCTCTAAAATGCACCTACTTTGGGACAGCTCAAAAATGTCATTAAGTCCTAAAAGGTCAACAAAGGATTTCATTTCTCGTCTCAGGCCCTCAGGAGCTTGGCTGAACCTGGGCACTAAACCTGCTCCCATCTGAGGGGGCTCATCCGCTGGAAAGCTTGGGCTCTGTGGAGAGTAACTGTAGAAACATGTTCAAAGGGGCATCGTTGCTTTTGTAATTTTTTTATACTATATCTATGCATTTTTGTGTCTTGTGTTGCAGAGAGCTCAGGGAGCCTGAGCAAAGGCACCAGCCAGGTCTGAGCTGGGTGGGTGCCAAGCGCCGTCGCTAATTTGGCCAAGGCTTTGCTGGGGTAGGAAACCATCCCAGAAACAGGTGTTGGGCTCTGGTACAGGACTGCGCTGTACCTTCTTTCCCACTGGACTTAGTCTAAAAAGTGCCAGGAACAATTTTTTTTTTGTTGTTTTGATTTAAAATAAATCTTTCCTCCCTTTTCATATTTCCCCTCCTATTAAAAAAAAAAAAAAAAAGACAAAAAGTTTTCTGCTGTAGCTCACTGTCACCATTAGGAACCCGTTGTATCAAATTGGTGCTTATCTGGCTAAACTGAAAAGGAAAAACATAATGGAAGCTTTTCCCCCTTGAGAATAAACTGATATCACCTGCTCGTAGCAAGACTGGAAAAACTTGAGATGTGAACTCTTATCTAAGGGCTTTTTAGTGCTAATGGCACAGCAAGCCCTGCGCGGCCAGGTCTCGCCCAGCGCCCGTGAGGCCCTGGGCAGGTGCGGGACGGAGCTCGGGGCTCCTGCGCTATCAAAGGCCAACTTGCCGGTTATAGCATTCAGCCTCCTGCGATTTACGGAGGGTGTGATGTTGGGGCTTCTCCTCTCCTGACACGTGCGCTCCCAGGGACATTTCACCTAGTGCACCCCAGAGAGAAATCTTCTGAAATTTCATAGGACGGCTCATAGCAAATCTAAAAATGTCTTGCTTGCTCAGATCCCTCCAGCCACCGACAGATTTTCCGGGGCTCTGTACGATGCCATCAAATAGCAGCAGGTCGGGTTTGTCCTTGGGACAAGGGCCTTTCCTGCAGCAGTTCACACAAGGGAGCCGGTGCGGGTGGGGACAACAGCTCCAGGAAAAACACCCCCCTTTCTGTGAGCCCAAGACCCCCTCCTTCAGGTGAGATCTGGAGGAGCACATGGGGACGTTGGTCCATGGGCTCCTGGGCTGGCTGAGAAAGCACTTCCAGGTGCTGGCTTCAGCTGCCATTAATAAGAATCTCATAAAGACTTTTTTGGATAATTTTTCTAACTACTCTCTGCCTCCTCCCCCCACCCCTTCCCTGCTCTGCAGTGGAAGGGGCTCTGGCTGTGAATCAGCCCCTGGTTTGCTGGAGTCTGTGCTGGCAGCAGCCTCGGGGTCCAGCTCTGCCCGTGTGGCCAGTGCTGCCCAGGGGAACCCCATGAACGAGGCTGCTGGCGAAGCGAAGGGAGCAGCAGGAGCAGTTGTCAAGTAACCAAATGCATTAATCCAACCCTGCCAAACCGCCCTGGCCCCTACCAGCTCTGGTCCCATCCTCGGTGGGGAGGGACAGAGGACAGCACAGGGATGCTTCACTGGTCATTTTGGTGTGATGTGCAGGGTCCCCCCCGAGCTGCCCAGCTGCCGGACCCCCTTCTACTTCACTTTGTGTTTCCATGCCAGATTTAGGATTTTGGTACATACAGCAAGGTGAGAGCAGCCTGTGAAACACTTGCCTAATTTAGGTAAAATGAGTTGAAAATAACGTTTCCCAAGTGGGTTGGAGGAAGGCACCTGATTTATACCTCCAACGCTTGCTGTGATGACTGCGTGGGGTATTCTTAGCTCTGCCGAGGAAGGAGCGCTTCTGCTGCTTGTCAGCAGCATCCCTCCTGCCGCCGAGTATTTATGGAAAGTTTCGAGGAGCCTGTTGCCACTTCCGAGCGGAGCTGCTGCTGTTCTTGCAGCCTGTGACTTTCGGGAGCTGCCAGTCCTGCGAAGCTGTGGCTCCCGCCCTGGTGAGCTCCTGGCGCATCCCAGGGCTCTGCTGCCGATCCTGTTGCCTATTCTTAGCTTCCGGGGTTATTTGCAGTGACAGTGACTCAGAAAACTAATTATTGTGTCAAGGTTTCTAAAGGAGGAAAAAAACAACTCTGTGCCTTATGGTTTCCTTACTCCTACTTTAACTTTTAGTATTTAACACCCTCTGGCTAGTTTTAAAAGACTTTCTGGAAGGACTCTGATAAAATTTAGTGGTTAAGAAATTCATCTGTCCCCAGGTGAGTGTCACCTGTGGGCTGTCCCCATGTGCTGGATGGGGTTGACATGCTGAGTGAGGGATGTGTGGAAGCCTGGGAAGGGTGGCAGCTGTCCTGCAGTGGTGACACTGGCTCTGGCAGGGGACAGGGGGCAGTCACACGAGTGTGGGTGGGTGTGTGGTTGCGGGGGCAGCTCAGCCGCAAGGATGTGGCAGACGGGCAGTTCCCCTGTGCCCCAGCGCTGGCCATACCCCCTCCACGGGCATAGGATGGCTGGTAAATACAGGTGGGCTCAAAGAAGGACCCAGCGCTCTGATCAGCCCTGGCCACTGGAGGGACACAGAAGCCACCTCCTGGTCCAAACTGCTGCTGCGGGCACTGTCTCTGCCTGATGACAAGGCGCTGCTTGGGCAGCGGTGAATTAAATCCCTTTGCAGGTCCCTCCCGCACTGCAGTTCCCCTGAGGTTGCGGGCTCCACTTCCCCTGGTGTAAATGGGGCAAATGTTTGCTTCAGGGAAAGCGCAGGCTTTCCAAAAACCTGGAGAAACTTTGGAGCTTGATCTGCTGCTGGCTGTGGGCTGTCCCAGGCAGAGAAGGGCTTGGTGGCAACTGCAGGGACTGAGGTGGCATGTGGCCACCTGGGTGTGGTTGATAGCAGCCGGCCAAGGAGCCTCTTGCCATGTGAAGGGCCAGCTCTCCGTGATGGTGACCCTGAGGAGCTGATGTTCTTGGTGGCTTGTGGGGAGGATCTGGAGTGACTCAAGGGTGATGCACTGATCACATTGACCAGGAGCTGCTGCCTTCTGGGGTGGATGGGAGATTGTAGACTCACAGAACAGTTTGGGTTGGAAGGAACCTTCAAAGCCCATCTAATCCAACCCTTCTGCCATGGACAGGGACATCTTCATCCAGATCAGGTTGCTCAAAGCCCTGTCCCACCTGGCCTTAAACACTTCCAGGGATGGGGCATCCACAGCTCCTCTGGGTAACCTGGGCCACTGTCTCAGCACCTTTATAATAAAATCTTTCTTCCTTATGTCCAGGTTAACCCTACCCTCTTTCAGTTTGAGACCGTTGTCCCTGGTCTAGTCACCACAGGCCTTGGTAAAAAGTCTCTGTCATTTTTATAAGTCCCTTTGAGCACTGAAAGGCCGCACTAAGGTCTCCCTGGAGCTTCTCTTCTCCAGCTGAACACCCCAGCTCTCTCAGCCTGTCCCACAGCAGAGCTGTTCCAGCCTCGGACCATTTCTGGGGCTCCTCTGCCCCTCTCCAGCAGGTCCCTGTGTGTCCTGTGCTGAGGACCCAGAGCTGGACCAGCCCTGCAGGGGGTTCCCATGGACCCACCCCTCCAGCCTGACAAGGTCTCTCTTGCTGCGTCCCGTCCCTCTGGCACGTCAACTGCACGTCAACTGGGTGTCATCTGCAAACTCGTGGAAGATGCATCTCGGTGATAGAGAGCCTGCTTCTTTAACACAGTGGTGCTGAGGATTTCAGAGCAGGGAGGATAAAGCAAGGGCGAGGCTCATTTTGGTTCTTGCTTGCCAGGATCCAGCTCCCGCCTCCCCCCGCAGGTTAGATCCTGATGGCTGTGGCAGCTGTGCTGGCAGGAGCTCCCCTGCGGCTCCCGGCGCTGTGGGGCCAGCCCCGGCAGGGCTGCTCTGGCTCTCAGGAAACCTTTGCTCTTGCCACAAAGCCCGTCTGATCATGCTGTCTGTCCCTCTGCCCAGCTCCTGCTCTGGTCAGGACAGGCAGCCAGGGCAGAGTGGCCAGGCAGCCCCGGGCAGCCCTTCTTGATGATCAGGGCACGGTGCAGCACCTGTGTTTGCCGCCACTGTCCACGCTGCCACCAACCCATGGCTGCTCTTGTGGATTTTACCAGTGAACCAAACTCCCCAGGTTCTTGTTTGGGATTGTGGTGTCTCCAGGCAGTGGGAGCTTGTGGAGCAAGGCAGGTTTGCTTCACGCGTGGGGCTGGTCCTGTGAGCTCTGCCCTGCCCGTGTAGCCCACCCGTGCACCGCAGTGTGGCACAGACCCCAGCGCTGGGTCAGGCCACCCCGTGCTCCTGGCACGGGCAGGGGGACAGCTGGTGCCTTATCTAAATCCTTTGGGGAATGAGCCTTTAAAGGGATCCATCTCATCTTTTGCTCTTGAGGGAGCTTTTAACTCTTTCCTGCTGCTCCCGGAGCTGTGGCACAGCCTGCGAGCCCCCTTGCCCCGGCCGTCCCGCTGTGCCGTGGGTTGCTCTGGAGCAGGACGGCCCCTGGCAGCCTGTTATCACGGGGCTGGCTGTGTGTGCTGGGACTGGTTATCCCAGGGCCTTTAATTAGAGAGATAAGGAAAATAAAGTTTGGGAGAGAGGGCAACTAAAAATAATAGTATCTGCTGTGTCTTGTGCCTTCAGGAAAGGAAAATTATCTTCAGGTTAGGGTGGGCCAGACATTTCAGCTCCTGGCTTTCCCATCAGTGCGTTGGTGGAGAGTGAGACTGGCACTGCTGCTGTCCAGCAAAAGCTGCTGTCAAATTTTGACAAAATAAAAATAAGAGGCTTTCTGCTCACTGTTTTGACTGTGTAATTTATAATTTGGCTTTAAACTCACTTGAGGATGAACTCCTTGCTGGGGCCCCTCCAAGCCAAGCCCGCAGAGCCGAGGGGAGCGCGCCGGGGCATCGGGCAAGGAGCTTCGGCAGGGCCGTGTGTGCCGAGCCAGCCGCAGACCAGCAGCGAGCTGGTTCTGGGCTGCCTGTGCCGAGACGCAGGGAAAACCTCTGCCTGGCTCAGACCCTGGCCTGTGGTAGCCCTGGCTCAAAAGGTGCACGAGCTGTGCTGGCTGTGCACCAGGCCAGGGCCACGGTGGCCTCGGGGGACCGGAGCCCCCCTGCCCACCCTGGGCTGCTGGGTGCTCCTGCCCCTCTTCCTCCTGCCTGGGGACCTGGGGAGGAGCAAACAGCGGGAAGACCTGAGGCATCACTAGCAGGTACCTGGGAGCAGTGGGGTTTCTGCCACAATTAAATATTCAATAAATAGTAGTATTACTATCATATTAAAAGATATTTAATAAGTAGGTAAGTGCTCAAGGCAGCTGCCAGATTTCAGGTTGCAGGCAGGGAGAACAGGAATGTAATGAAGCCGGGGCTACCGCAGCCTCCAGGGCTGCCCTGGCTGCCCCTCGCCAGCCTGGCCCGGGGAGGGGGGATGCGCACGTGGGTGCCGTGGATGGGAAATCTCCACTGTGCACAGCACAGAGCGCACGAGGGAGCCTGATGGGCCAGTTTCCATTCATCGCCCAGCTGGATATCAGCCCCTCTTCATGTTATTTGCCTAACTTATATTATTACACTTTAATGCTCCAGGAAAGGGAGGTGTCTGGCTGATTTAATTGTGAGCGCACTGGGGGATAACGGAAACGCCGTGGGTTTGCTGTGGTCATGGCATTGATGGGGGGCTGGGAGGCAAGAGCTGCCTTGGCTGAACCTGCAGCTCTCGCTGTGCTCAGAGGACATGGATCTGCTGTGTGTCAGTGCCCCAAAACCCTCCACTCGGTGCTTCCAGGGGAAGCCAGGAACCCTCTTCGGACACGGAGTGGGGAATCCTCACCAAACTCTGATTCACCGTGGCGAGAGGCTCCATGCGTCTCAGCCAATTTGATTTTGAACATGCTGTCCCAGCTGGTACCCGGCTGGTCTGCTGCAGCTGGGTGGATCTGGGTGCAGGTGGAAGGGATGGAGCACGCTGTGGGGCGGCTGCCATTCCAGAGGGAGCGGGCACGGGGCGGGATGGACCCCTGGGCACTGGGGTTGAGCCGGGTATGGCTGTAGCCACCTGGTCTGTCCTGCAGCTCTGGGGCAACTGGAGTCACCTGGGGCTGGAGACCTGCTCAAGGGGACAGGTAGTGTCACACTGTCACCCAGCCATGCCAGGGAGGGGGAGCTGGGTGTTGCGGGGCCGCTTCATGCTCTGGCACTCCCTTCTGCATCTTGGGGGCAGAGGTGCAAGACAAGCCCCTGAAGCCCAGGGGAGCCCACCCACGGGGAAAGGCCCCCTCGAGTTTTTGTTTTCTGCTTTGTGGAGCAGATGTTGTACCTCCCGAGGCACCTAAGAGAAGGCAAAAGGCACAACAGTCCCGCAGCAGGTAAACACCAATGTGCCTGAGCCCCAGCTCCAAAGCAAGCGCTGGGTCAGCTGTTCCAGCAACACTGAGCCTGGAGAGACCACTTAACAGGGCAGTGGTCTGAGGTAGAACTTGTGCTGTTGGAGAACTGGCACGTGTGTGGACCAGGGCTCGGACACATCGTGCCTCCCTCCACCCTTTCCCATCCGTGTTCCCCACAACAGATGGGGTTTCACCAGCATCCAGAACCCCTTGCAGGCTCTATGTCGCCTTGGCCAGAGCCATGGATGTGGGGTTTGCCCTCTAAATGCACCCACAGCAACGTGCCAAGCAAGGCATAACATGGGTGTCCTCTTGCTCCACATCTAGCTCTGGGTGGTATTTTAATGCCCTTTGATGTCTCTGGACATTTTCCCTGCACGAATATCACTCTGCACCTTGTGGCTGCCGTCTGTTTGTGCTTCTCCAAGAGCTTTGCAGTCATTAATAAAATTTGCGAGTCCCGACATCTCCCTGAGGTGCAGAGAATGTGTTTCCCCAGGAGGAAACCAGTGACGGGCGTAGATGGAGCAGAGGCTCAGCAGGGCTGGGATGGTGCTGTCCTCACCCTGCCCCACTGCAGGTGTGTGACCCGCTGGCTCCTGCACTGCTGCTTGTGCGCTCGGGGCCGAGACACAAACCATAGCCAAGTGGTTTGGTTGGTGGCTCCTTGTGAGGTGCTTGTAAAGGAGCAGTGATGACGTGTGTGACAGTGTCATCTTTTGGGGCTGGTGGGTGACAGCTGCATCAGGAGAGCATCCCTGCAGATACACACACACACACAGAGCGTGACAGTAACGACTTTCAGAACTAAACCAACCTCAAGCAGGTATCGGCACAGGTGGGGCTGGAGCAAAACGCCAGTCAGGACTTCTTGGGGTGCAATTCGAGGAGGGGTGGCTGTCAGTGGATTGGTGGTGGGTTTTGGGGACAGCTCATGCCATTGGTCCTCAGAGAGGACAGCAGCATCTTACCCTTGGCCCTCTCCTTCTGGCAAAGTTTCTGCCACCAGCTGTGCTCAGTGCCTGTTCCGTGCCCGGGGAGGCAGGTCCCAGCCTGGCTTTGGGACTGTGTCCGGCTCTGCCCTGCCAGCTCTACCGATGGGTCCCCCGGGACACCCCACTGCTGGGGAAGGGGCACGGTGCAGGGCTGGGTGCAGGCGGGGGCTGCAGGGAGCTGGCACCCAGCCCTTGGCTGCTGCTCTCAGCGTGCGCACTGCCTGGGAGACGGTAGAGTGGGACAATCCATGGCACAAACCAGTGCTGGGGCCACCTTTCTGCTCTCTCCTCTGGCCTGTTGGAGCCCTTGGGATGCAGGAGGGCCACACTGCCTAGCAGTCCAAATGGAATATTCCTTTCTCTTTCCCTTTTACAGGCCTTTGCACTGAAGCCAAGTGAAGAACCTCAGAATTGCACTACACACTGTTTAACTCAGCTACGATTTTGCTAGCAGCAAAGAATCTCTGCCAGCACTGAGACCTCGAGTGCTGTTTTTTCCCCTCCCTGCCTGTCGCTCCCGTCTCTGCGCCTGGAAGCCAGTGCTCAGCAGTAGCTCTAACTCACCGTCTATCCCCTGGACTGCTTCCCACCATGTTTCAGCGCCTCACCAGCCTCTTCTTCAGTGACAGTAACACACCAGAGGGCCTGGAGGAGCCCAAACCCTTTGTTGAGGAGGAGGAGGAGGAGGATGGCTGGCTCATAATTGATCTTGCAGGTGAGAGAAGGAGGGGAGATTGGTTTCCTACAGCCTCTGCTGTACCTTGTCTCTCTGGAGCCGGGCAAACCCCTTGAGATGACAGCAGATGAGCTTCCACCACGTGAGATCGGCTCTGCCCTTCATCCCTCCTGCCCTGGTCCCCCTGCCCTGCCCGTGATGCCCAGTGCTGTGGTCACCACAGCAGTCCCCGACCTGCTCCTCCTTTTTCCCTTTCCTCTTCCCGTGGTGGTTCCCGATGTTCTGCCAGCATGGGAGCAGCAGCAGGAGCGGTGTCCCCAGCTGGGGCTGCGCAGGAGCCCCCAGGTGCCTTCTGGCACAGCACCAGCCTGGGGAGCTCACCCAGGGTTTTGGGGTGATGCTGCCCGCTGGGGGCTTGGTGGGGGATGCCGGTCCGTGTGGGCTGTCTGCCTGCGAGCCGCGGCAGTGCCGTGGGCTCGGCCGAGCTGTGCCGTGGGTAGCACCTTGCCCAGAGGAGCTGGGCTCGGCCACTCCTCATGATGCCCCTACAGAAAGCAAATGGGGAGCCTGTTCCCCTGGGGAAACCTGGTCTTGGTGGGAGGCTGCGATGATCCCCATATGAGGACCCGCAGCGGCAGGGCCTGCTTGTCCCAGCTGGGCACATGCCGCCACCAATCTGGCCGTGTTTGGGTCGTTTGAGTCCATCAGGGGAGCAAATTTCATTTCCAAAGGGCTTATCTTCCCAAGTCATTCCCAGTGCTCACGCCAGCAGCACGCAGACAAGGGATGTTTGGTGCAAGGTCCTTGTACCTAGAGATCCCTGGAGGGTTCCCGTTCCCAGTTCCCAGGGACAGCGACAACCATCCAGAGCCCTGTTCGACACCAGCCAGGCGGGTCAAATTCCTTGTGTGCCGAGAGCTTCTCCAGCTCCATTAAGACCTTGGCGTTGCTATTGTAGAGTCGATGACTCAACCGATTGCAATGATAATTTTATGACCTTTTGCTTGCAAATCAAGCAGTGAACTTAGACAAACAAGCCTGCCTGCGCAGGAGCTGCTCCGTGGCCATGCTCTGCTTTTGCAGCCTCTGGTTAGTTGTGGTGCCACAGCCCAGGGGATCACAAATGCATCCTGCAGGTTTAGCAGGGGGGGTTTGTCCTCCCTCTCGCAGGCATTTGTTCCTCAAGCAGACGCTCCCTGCCTGTCTTCCATGCACTGAGCAGAGCTTGTTTTTGTGATGTGAATTGTTCATTAGGGTTTTTTGCCCTGTGCGGTGAGCTGGAGAGGGGACTGGACAGGGATGTGGAACAGGGGCAGCCCTGAGCCGGGTGGGAGCACTAAGGAGACCTGCTGGAGGTGGGTGGGTGGTGTGGCTATGGAGGATTCCCTGTCCCCTGGGCTCTCTGGTGCCTGTCCCGGAGGGGTCACAGCAGTGACATGGGAGTGTGCTGCTTGCAAGGAGGTCCCTGGAGCAATGGGCACACAGCTGCCACGTGGCGGGGCCAGCTGGCAACGGCTGCAGCATGCCCAAAGCATGCCAGAGGGAGCCAGGAGTTTCCCCAGACAAACACTGGCCTGGGCCCTGATCCCCTGTATCCGAGACTGCAGCCATCTCCACAGGGACCCAGGCAGGGCTTTGGTACAAAAGGCTCCATTTTTTTCCAATCAAGTGGCCCAGCTCTCGGTGCAGAGCTGGCTTTCAGCAGTGTGTCTGCCTGGGACCTGCCACCCCACTGCTAATCCCCACTGGCCCTGCCGCTGCCTTTTCCCATAGCGTTTCCTGACCAGTGAGGGACTGATTTATTTCAGCCCCGTTCCTGAGGCTGGAGTCATGCAAAGCACTTTAAAAACTAAACCCGCTGTCTCCAGCCCCCATTCTTTACCATCTCGCAGCCTGGCTCCCTTCAACAGCAGGGCAGCCGAACAAGCCTCTGAATTCGTTCCCTCTCAGCCAGGTCTTTGACCCACAGGTTGCAAAATGCACCCGAATTAACCAGCTCTCCCAGGAGCGTTTCAGGTGCCTCTCTTGCCCACCACCCAACCTGGCTCTGCTCAGCACCCAGGGAGGGAGCAAAGAGCATCTCCCGGTGCTCAGTGATACAGCTGCGAGTCACCCTGGAATTTGGGGACTGCAAAATATTCCTTGTGACATTAAAACCCACCTTGGCAAAGGATGGGGACAGGTAGCCATGGATGGCTGGGGCCGGGCTCAGCCCTGGGTGCCCTGTTCTCCACGCCTGCAGCCCCACTCTTGCGGGAGTGCTGCTGGACCGGGAGCGCTCGGCTGGGCTCCCCAGGCTGACAAATAATCTCCAGCCTGGCATGTCAACAACTATTAATAGCTTGATATCCACTGACCTGAAGAAAGATGCTCTCCTGTTCACAAGGCTAATTGTGGCCTGCCCTAGGCCCCGGGCTGGGGCATCGGCTGCGGGAGGAGCTGGGGACACGCTGGGTGACAAACGCTGGCCTCATGTTTCACATACTCTATTTCTCTACCACAAAAACACATTCACCTCTGATTTCTCCTGCACCCTCACCCAACCCCAGGGTCACACGTGTCCATGTAGAACCTGCACCACATTCTCCCCCAAGACCAGTTCCTTTGAATCCCTGTGGTGAGGCCGGGAATGGGTCTGGGTACTCCAATGAGCCCAACATTAGGTGCAGGCTCCCTTCCTATAACACAACCAGTAATTCTGAGCACAGGCAGCCCAGAAAAGCACCAGCCCAAGCGCATTTGCCAGGTGGAGGTGAGGACGGGAAGGCGAGGAAGGCCTGGGTTGGAGGGATGTGGGGTGCAGCTCCTGGATCAACCACCCAAAACTCGGCCTCTAATGGACTGAAGCTGAAGGCGTGGTGAAAACCTTTGCTGAAGACTTTATTCCCCTGGTTTCTTCCAGGAAAAAAAAGGTGTGAATTGTTCTTTTTCCTGTGTGTGTGCTTGATTTCAATGTTTGCAAAGTGCCGGGCGGTGTTTGCAAGCACAGGTGGGCCAGCGTTCCTCCGGAGTGGGATGGCACGGCTCAGGTGCCGTAGGAATAGGCAAAAGCAGCATTTCTTGCCAGCTGAATTTCTTCCTTCGTTTTGAGAAGGAAAAAAAATTGCTATGGTAAACCCTGCTGGTTTCTCCCACTTTTTGGTTAAACTGCCTAACCAGAACTATTTCCATTGCTTGCTGGCTTTGCAAAGCCAGACCCTGCAGCGCCAGCAGCCACCCCGTGCAGCGGGTGCTGGTTGGGGTGCGGTGGGGGCACTGCTGGCGTCTCCCTCCCCGTGAGGCGACGCTGTGCCCGTCTCTAGCGGTGGTGATGGTGGTGGGGTGTCTCTTGCACTAACGATGCCCCTTTCTCTCCCCCCTCCCTCCCCACTGTACATGGTATGTGTGTGTGTCCCCGCTGTGCCCCGCATGGCTCTGCACCCCCGCCACCCCAGGCAGCCGTGCCCGCCCTGGCGCAGCCCGGCGAGCAGGTGCTGGCGGTACCGGGCGCTTGGCACGATCGCGCCCAGCACCCCCCGGTCCCCCACCGCCGCCGACCGCTTCCCCGGCTCCGGCCGGTCCCTGCTTGATGGACGAGAGTTGGTTTGTCACCCCACCCCCCTGTTTTACTGCAGAGGGGCCCGGCCCCGACGGCATGGGGAGCAGCCCCATGGAGGACCTGCTCATCGAGCACCCCAGCATGTCCGTCTACGTCACCAGCACTCTCGAGGTGGATGGGGAGGGCACCGAGGATGATGCTGCCGGGTGAGTGTGGCTTGGGGGTACTCACCGGGGGCTGCTGGCCCCTGCACCCGCTGGGGAGCTGGGGTGGACGGTCATTCCTGGCACCCTAAATCACTGTGTGCTCCTGATAGTGATACACTCATGCTGCCCGTGGACAGAGTGGGGCTGTGGGGGACATCGTCCCACGTCCCAGCTCAGAGGGCACCCTGCACGCCTGGCAGGGTGCCCCAGCTGGCAGCCTCCGTGTCCCAAAATATTCTGCTAAGGGGATCTCAAAACCATGTTGAAAGCCGCGGGCGCAGGACTGTGATCTTGCCACTGGGCTGCGGTGGGGAATGCTGTGTCCCCCTCCCTGCCCTGAGCAGTGTCCTGGCAGGTGCCACCTGTCACCCCACTGCCCAGCCAGGGGGGTTTGCCAGGCTCGGCTTAAACACGGGGTCTTGCACAGGTATGGTACAAGCAAAGCAAACCCAATGGGACAAAGTGGCCTTTTGACACAGTGGTTCCCCCCAAATCCTCCAGCTCCCCCAGGCCGGAGGTGCTGCAGCCCCTGATCCCCCGCCTGGCTCCACACTGGCCCAGCAGGACACCCCCAGCCGTGGATGCAGGTGTTTCTTCCTGCCCCAAAGTCCAGCTTAGTGGGGTGGGGAAGGTTAAACAGAAATGGCCCCGCTGTCCTCTCCTCCACCAGGAGGTGTGGGCTGGAGCCCCCCCCCTCCTTCCGCAGGGCCAGAGCCTCGCTGCAGCCCCTGGGGAGCTCTGCCCCCTCCCCATGGGCGCCCCATGGCAATGGGAATCGTTGACCATGCTCACAGGCAGCCCCGGTTCCCGCCATGCCCCAGGGTCCCTGCTGCCCCCCAGTCCCAGCCCTCCAGCAAGGCCCACAGGAGCCCCTCACCGGGGCAAGGGGGGAGGAAGCACATCCCCCATTACCCACAGCGCAAGAATTTGGGGTGAATGTCCACCCAGGCTGGTGGACACTTTTCCTCCAGGGTTTCTGTCTTTGAAAAGTCTTCCTGAGGGACACAGCTTGATCTCAAGAGCTTCGGAGGAACCTCAGCGCTGAAGGGTGCTGAAAGGGGACCAAAGGGAGCCAGAAACGGGCCAGGGGACCAGATGGGTCACAAACAGGATGGAAATGGGTCAAGGCTTGGCTTCCATCTGCTGGGCTCAAGGGATTTGGACACTGTGGGGACAGCCCAATTCCTAGTGGTGTCCTAGCGGTGTCCTAGCGGTGTCCTAGAGCCGCCTGTGCTGGAGCCTCCCCACCCTCGGCGGGCTGCTGGGGCAGGAGGGGACCGCGTCCATCCCGGGGACACGGTGTCAGGGTGTGGGGGTGGTGACCGCAGTCCCCTCCTTCCCGGGGAGGACAAGGGCTGGGTGCCAGCGGCCACTGACGCCCCTTTCTCCGCAGGGAGGAGCCGGAGCCGCGGCTGGAGCAGCGCGTCGCGCACCGCAGCGGGTCCCTGGCGGTGCAGGCCGCCGTCCTGGAGAAGGTGGGGCAGGCGCGGCGGGTGCAGCGGGCCCGGCAGCGGGCAGAGAGGCCCTGGCTCAGCCAGAAGGCCCTGCAGCGGCAGAACCGGGCCCGCCAGCGCCCGCTGCGCCGGGACAGGCCGCACGCCGGGACCTTCATCCACCAGCCCTGCCAGCGCCACTGCAGCTACTGACCCCGCCGGGACCCGCGCCACCGCCCCCCAGCGCCACCGCTCCCCCGCTGCCCCCCAGCGAGGGAGACTTCACCCCCCACCCCGACACCAGCCACCCCGGGGGGCGCTGGCCCCCGCAAACACCGGTGACACCGGCTGCAGTTTCACTCCACACCCCCACACCTGCACGCTGGCCCCTGCTCCTCATCTTCCTCCCCCCGCCGTTCCCCTCGCCCCCGACGCTGCTGGGCCAGCAGCCCCCGGAACCGCTGGCATGGGGGGCTGTGCCACCCCCTCCACCCTCGCAGCCACGCCAGCCTTCACGTGGGAGATCAGCGTTCCCGGTGAAATCGCCTGTTTCTGAAATCCACGGCGAAGCCTGTTTGTCCTGACGAGCCTGGGACATCAGTGCCTTTCTTCATGGCGTCGTGACTCCTGGTGTGGCCAGACTGGGATGTCACAAGCAGAGACACCGAGCCAAGTCAAAAGAGCAACAAAGCAAGAAGATTTGAGATTTTTAGGAAAAAATCTCATCGATGACACTAAGTAATGCTTCCTCCCCGCAAAGCCAGCAAATATTCCCCTCCCTTCTTGATTTCTTAGTTACATTTTTACCCTGATGAGACAAAAACCCAACTGCTGGTCCCAAAAGGGCTTGTTGTGAGGAAAAGCTGGTGAAAACCTTTGTGGCACGGTCAGCAAGGCGGCTCATGGTGCCTCGTGGTGTTTTTTTTAAAGACAACCTTAAAAGCAATCTCAGGAAACAAAGCACCGTCCCAGCACCTTGCCAGAGCCCCTGGAGGGGATGCCCAGCCCGGGGCCAGCGTCACCGTCACCGTCACCGCGGCTGCTGGTCCCGCCAGCTGCTGGCTGCCTCATCCGAGCAAGCCCCCTCCTCCCGGAGCCCTCATCTGCCCACAAGCCGCACCTATATACATGTATATATACATATGTATGTGTGTGTATATATGTGTCCATATACCTGGAAGAGGCACCGTTGAAGCCAAGGAGCATCAGCTGCCCGGCATTAACCCCTGGGGGGAGCAGAGGAAGGGACCTGTGCGGCTTTTCCGAGGTGGCAAAGGCACGTCGAAGCTGGTGGTGAAGGGATGCTGAAGAGGAGGCTGGGGGGAAGAGGCTGAAGTAAATGCGAAGATGGACCTGGGAGTGGCTGCGAAGGTGCAGGATGGGGCAGGCCCAGCAGGGTTGGATGAGAGGGTCACTGCGATGGGGACGCCTTCTTCCTCTGCTGAAAATTGCATAATTTCCCATGAAGGGCCAAATTCTGGTGTTGGCAACACTGATTTTTAATGCAAACCCTTCTCTTCCCCGTGACTCGTTCTGCCTTCCGAAGGACATGGTCCAGACTTTTCACTGCCTCTAGCACCAGCTGAGATGGCTCCAAACCCAGCAAAAATTTGCTGATTCCCCCCGCCAGCTCTTTCCATTTAAGGACTGGTTTTGCACCCCGTGCCCCGGGGAAGTTCTGACCATCGAGTTGTGCTCACAGCCTGGATTCCCACCCTCTGAGACAAGAGATACCCCCACACCCTCCCAAAAAGTGCTGATTTCACAAAAGTTTCTTCCATTTACCACGTTACATCCTTTCGTATCAGCTTGGGACCTAGGTTGAAGGAATTGTGGTAAGCTCAACTGCAGACAGCTGGTATTTGTTATTTTTTAAATGAGATTAAAACAAAAATGAACCCTCTTACGAACACCAGGTCCCAGCTCTGTGCCTGGGAGGAGCCGGCTGATGATGCTCACCTGCAGCATTTATCTTTTGCTCTGATGACACAACGTTCCCAAAAGTACAGAAAGAATGAAAAGCCCATTTCAAATATCTTGTTTCAGCCTTTCCCTTTCAATTCCTCCAGGCCAGTTTCGTGTTTCAAGTCCCCCCGAGACCCCGTGCCCTCATCGCATGCGATGTGATGCCTCCTGCCCCTCCAGCTGCAGCAGCCGGCGCCGCTGGGGCGAGCGCGGTGCTGGCCGCTGTGCCGGCTGCTGTGCCGGGCCGTATTCTGCACCCACCACAACGGTTTGCTCAGCTGCTTTTTCAGCCTTTGTGGTCAGCACAGTGGCACTGGAGCGGATTATTCACAGTGGTGATTTATCAGCTGAGAAAGAGCGGGCTGGGGAACCGGGTTTCACCCCCGGCCCTTGGCATCCCCCGCTGCTCCTTGGGCCTCACCGTGGTCACCGTCCCTCGCTGCTGAACCGAAGGCCACACTGGAGATCACCCTCTTTCGTCTCTGGTGTCTTCTCAGTGAAGAGACTGCCAGCTCCTTGACTCGAGGAGAAGGTTTACATCCTTTGGCTTCCTGGGCTTCCCATTAAATGCCTTTTTTTACACTGAAGAGATGCCTGGTACGAACTGGGAGCATGGCATGGGCAGGGATGCTGGCACAGGTACTTGTGAGGATGAGCAGGGGCTGAGCCCGAGCTCCTGGGTGCAACGTCTTCCCCATGCCGCTCTTTCCCGTGTCGCTGGGTGATGTGCTCTGCGGCCACCAAGCAGCAGCATTAGAGGAAGCATTTTCTCTCTAGCCCAATTATACATCAAGAAGCGGACAAGCCAAGAAACGTCCTGCCTCCCAACCCGTTCTCCATTGCAAATTCTCCTCCTGCGCATCTGAGATGCCGTCGGTCCCTCTGGAGCGCTCCCGAAACCAGCGGCTGGTGCAACACCGTCCCCCGCAGCTCCCGGGGCAGCCAGGCCGGGGCAGCGGTGTCCCCGGGGCCGACCCTGCCGGTGTCACCCACCCGGCCTTCCCCTGCCCACCGCCCTGGTCACAAATGGAACCCCTCATCAAAATCCTGTGCGTCCTGCTCCTGTCGCGAGCCAGAAGCCCTTGGCCGTGCTCGGGGGGCTCAGCGCAGCCGTGGTCACCGATCGCCGGCTCCCAGCTCCATTTCAAACGGCTGATCCTGTTATTCCGTCCTGGTTTTCAGAAGCTATTGCAAACTGTTTTCCTTTCTCCTTTCTGTGCCAGTCTGAGACAGCCAGCAGAGGCATGAAGCAGAACTATTATCACACTATATCAAGAGTATGTTTATAAAGGATTAATAAATTATTAATAATGTTTTAATGAAGAGGTTAATCCGGAGTCCTAGCATCCCACAGGTCAACGGAGCACACCTACCGCAGCATATACGGGCTCCTGCGATCCCCGCCTCTGTTGTTTACACACTTGCTTGTGTATTAACATCTAATAATCACCTATTAGCCCCCTGCAAAGTGACTGTCGATCCACCAGTGCGACCAACGCTTCTTACGCTGCGGCAAAGGTGTGTTCAGACTGCGCTTTGCAGAAGCCCTGCAATGCTCCTCTCCTGCCCAATGGTGAGCACAAGACCCGGCCTGATACCAAATCTCCTGCCCAGTGTTGCCGGAGCAAGAAAACGCCTTTACACTGAGGTTACGAGTCTCCTCGAATCTTAAAACAAATGAAAGGTGCTTAAAAACTGAGAACTTTTCCTGTGTGTGCACACGTGTGCATGTGTAGATATTTCACAACACGGCGTGGGTGTTCGGTAGGCTGTTTCGGGGTGCGGGTTTTAGTTTTTTAGGGGTTTGTTGTTTTTTTGTTTGCATCTAGTATTTCTGATTTGTGACTAGCCGTGTGAAGCTCCCGATGGGAAGGTGAAGCAAACACGGCGCTGCTGGCAGGAGGCCCTAGGGCTGCTGTCCGTGAACGGCTAGGAGGAGTCTTGCTTTCTTTTCTTTACTTGCGTAAGGGGAAACTACAGCATGGACTCAGGGACAAACAAATATGCTGGGATCTTTAAAAGTGTGGGGTTTTTCCGGGCTTCTCCGTTTGGCTGTGGGGTTTGTTCCTGTCTGTGAGGCCTTTGGTTGTGCGGTCCCGCGGGATGCCGCAGGGATGTGGCCGAAGCCTTTGGCAGCACGTCAGGGAGAGCTGCAGGGTTCGGTGTTTGCTGCTCTGACACAGCACCTGCATGGAAAAGGAGCTGTGGCCACTTGTGGTGATGCCATCGCTGAGCAGCAGCCCCTGTTTGTCTGCCCACATCCCATAAATTCACCTTACCGCTGCTAGAATGCGGCTGGCCCCTCCTGGGCCTTGTTTGTGAACAACCAGGTACAGATTTCAAGTAATGAGCGCTGAGGATTTGGGAAGTGAAGCGGGGCTGTGCTTTCTGCCCCAGCCGCAGCTGCGCTGGCACCCACCGTGTCCCAGGGGTCGGAGGCAGCTGGGACGGGGGAAGGCATAAAAGCAGTCATGTGGAAAAATGCTGATGCAGGTGGCAGGCGGATTTCTGGGAGGAAATTTTTGTATTTCTTGCAATGAAAGCATAAAAAAAAAAAAAATGTTCCATGTTGGAGAGACCTGGGCATATCCGCGTTCAGCAGACGCCAGCTTCGCTGGGCAGCGCTGCAGCTGGGATGGACGGGCTGGGATGGACGGGCTGGCCCTGGCCCCACAGCAGCTTCCCAGCCCCCGCTGGTGTGGCAGCGAGGACGGGCAGGGACAGGCAGGGCCGGGCAGGGCTGGGGACGTGGGGACGCTGGGGCTGGGCCTTTCCACCGCTCACAGACCCTGTGGCATAGGGCATCTTCTCTAAGCAGGGCACGAGAGATTTGCATCCCAGCTGCCTTCTTTCCGTTGGGGCCAGGGCAGCTCAGCTCCTACCAGTGCAGTGGCTGAACCCCCAAAGCGGGGGTCGGGGCTCCCCAGCCGCCACAAGCGCCACCTCCTGCGATGAACACCAGATCACGTCTGAACACTCGTACCCGCCGACCTGCCTCCTGGGGCAGCTCCCGCGGGCTCCTCGGCGCACGGTGCCAAGGCAGCGTCGCGGCCACAGCGCACGCAGGACAACTCGCCGGCTGCCACGTCAGCCACAGCAAGGCCCAGTCACCGAATTCGGGCTCTCACCTGCGCTGCAGGGCTGGCGGGAGCTGCCAGGGGACAGGGGAAAACGTCCTTGTCACCTGATGCTCTGAAATTTGCGCTCACAAATGTGCTTTCCAAACAGCTCTACTGTAAAGGCTTGATCTGGAAGGAAAATTATTCTTTCCATGGGAGTCAGAATTTCTTTTTCATCATGGATAACACGAATACACGGCTCATCCCAAAGATCACTGCTGTGGGAATCTTCACTCTTCTTTTAGGCGTGTTTTTAGTCAATAGATAATTTTACATTTACACCTTGCTGGTACCTTTTCCCTCTTCCATCCAGCCTCACTGCAGAGAAAAAAAAATCCCACTGGATGTTTTGTCATACCAGTCAAAATGAAAAAAAAAGAAAAAAAAAAGATTAAAAAAGACTCCAGTGAGGTTTTAGACTCGAATCACACAGCTTTGCAATCACTCCTGTGGAGAAAAAATACCAGTTCCAGTGCCCTGCATGAGGTAGAAATTAATTTTCAGGTGAATTTATTGAAAAACAAGTGAGTCCCCGAAGATTAAACCATAAAATAATTACAAAACAACCAGTAAAAAGTGGTAGGGCAACTCAAGAAAAATGGTTCTGAGCACCTGGCTGTTGCTGCCTGGCAGACAGCAGCACCAGCTCCCTGTGCTGGGCCCGAGGCTCCAGTCCCCAAGTCTTCCCTGAGCATCCGGGTTTAGAACAAGAGGCCGTGTGTGTCCAGCGGTGCCACGGTGACTCCGCAGCCACCGGGGATTGTCAACAGCCACCACTTCCACGGGTGGCACAGATGTGCCTCCGGTTTGCTGCACCTGCTCTGGGGTCTGCGCTCAGAAACAGCTGCTGGTGGTGGGAGGGACGCGCCAGCATCCCCCAGTGCTCTGAGTTTCCCCACAAGTCCTTCTCCACCACAGGCCCGTGTGTGGTGACGTCCTCGGCGCCGCTGCTCGCAGGGACCGCGGCCCGGGACGGACACCCCGCGCTCACAGCCCGTCCATCCCCATCGTCACACCAGGGCCTTAACTGGGGCTGATCACCTCAGGGCTTGTCTTCCTCAAGACGGAGTTTTCCATCTCCCCCTGCTTCTCTCAGATCTGCTCAATACGATGTCAAAGTCATGAAGAATTTCCCGGTGTCCTCAGGGGATCAGTCCTCGTCCCACTGACACGGCCAGAGCGGCTGTCACGGGTCACACGAACGTGGCTGCAGGAGCTGGATGGAGTGGTGGGAGAGGCTCTGCGGGGTTGGCGAGTCTCTCTTTTGGCGAGAGGTGTCCCCAAACCCATTGGAGATGCCACCTCCTCCACCAGGTGCCCATGGTGGGAGCCCTGGACAGGGCTCTCCCCACCACCCCCTGTTCCATGTCATCACCCATGCCCCATCAAATGGCTTTTCCTTTTGCTGCTTAGAGAGATCTGCATCACTCACTAAACCCTCAACTCTTTCTTTGACAAGGACGAGCAGCTACATTTACTGACAAAGATGGCTCTTGCGTGTAGTTCTTTTTTAAATTGTTTTTTTACGAGAGGTGGCACCCAGGGTGTCTCCCCCTCACACTCGCTCTGAGCTGATACCTCCTGGGCCGGTTGCAGGTGTCGCTTTTCCAGCCCCACGCCCAGAGCAAGATCAAAGCTCCGTTAGAGATGGTTCCGCGTGCCCTGGGGCGTGAAATCCCCGGCGAAGCTTTGGCTCTGTTACAGTGAACCGCGAAAATCCCTCTGCCTTCCACTCAGAGCATGGGAGGAGGAAGAGTTTATTCCTTGCAAATGGAGGGAAAACTAGCACAGTGAATTATAAGTGTAGCTTAAGAAGGGGTTGCACAGGGGAGCCCAAAGTTCCGGCACTCGTTCACGTTCACCTCGCGTGTCCGTGTCAGGGAAGCTGGGAGCAGCTATGCCAAGACTCACTGACCTCTTATCCTCAGCTTTGTATTGACACAATGATGCTTTGGGAAACCTAGGGATGAGGAAACAGCACAAGGCATAACGTTAAATAGTAGTATTTTCTCTTGTATCATAAATATATCCGTACAGAGCCACTGAGCACTGCAATATTTTATTTGTATGTATCGACCCCAGGTATTCTGCTTGTAAAACTCATCCACACACATTATCCATCTCCATTCGGGGCTGACTGTACATGTGCCTTTCACCCTTTTCATGGTTTGTCATCTTTTTTTAACACAACTGCAGAACTTGAATAAATCAGTGAACTATAGTTAAAAGTCCTATGCAAGAGACGACTGGGGAGTCAGTTTTCAGTATTTCTGTGTTTCTATGTGGTTTGAAAAGCAGACGCTGGGATTTTCAGAGAAGCCTAACAGAAATAATACCCTAAAAAGCATTTAGCTTTTTAAAAAAAAATTAGTTAAAAAGCATTTAGCATTTCAGATGCTCAATCTCCTAAGCAGCTTCAAAAAGCTCAGCCTAAACCCCAGTTCCTCACCAGTTTGTATGCGGAGAGCCAGCGGCAGCGGCAGAACGAGCGACAGCGCTTCTCCAGGACGGTGTGTTCAGTAGCTGGTGTTTTCTTTCAAGAGAAAGGAGAAGAAAGTGCTATTTGCTTGGAAGAGGTTGCCTTAAGCCTTCCCCAAGATGCATTGGAGAGCGTCGCTGCCCGCGGCCGCCATCCCTGCGCCCCGGCCGGGCTGTTGCGGGGGCCCACGCAGCCGCTCCCTCACCCGCTCCGCTCAACACCTCCAGCAGCGGGACGGCCTCCGCGCCGCGATCTTGAGAAGAGGGAAAAAAAAGCCCCACGTTTTTCTACACCACCTGTGCTGTAGGACTGACACCCCGTCTGAAACGCGAAGCTAACAAAAAAACGTCCTTCCCGCGTGTTACATGTTAAATCGGTGTAAGCAAGGTCAGTAAAGAAAGGGTGTCTACTTCTTGTAGGACATTGTTTAAACATTTGCTATGTGTCAACAGACTGAAGGACACGACTGCCTGGAGTATGTTACGTAGTGTGCCTGTGTGTATGTAACCTGGTTTCGGTCGTTAGGTTGTAAAGCTGTCTTTTGACTGAAAAAAAAAATCTAATATAAAGAAAGAACACAAGAAATTAAAAAAAAAATATTTAAATGCTATTTTATGTGTATTCCTTTAAAGTCCGTGAGGAAACCTTGTTGCAAAAAGCTTTGTTTTTTTTAAATAAGCTCTTACAAGTCAATGCTGTAATTAACAGAGTCAAGTCAATGTGAAAAAGTCGCCCTTGAAGACAAGGATGCACAGGGGATGCACAGGATGGTACAGGCTGCGTCGTTTGAGGGGATTTGTTTTCTCTCCCCGTTACCAAACCCTAGAACTCAATAGTTGATTGCAAGGGCTAAAGCAGATGCTGACTGCCCCGAGGAAGGGGCGCCCACACCAGCCCATCTCCACAGCAGCAGCTGTTCCTCTGAGCACACGACAGCCCCAGAGGTTCCTGCCACCTGGGGGCCCAGTGACGCCTCTGGGTGGTTCAGGGCTTGGAGCATCTGCCATGGCGAGAGGCCGAGAGTGGGGATGCTCTGGGGATCCCGTCCATGTGTGCAGACACCTGATGGGGCAGCGCAGGGGACAGAGCCGGGCTCTTCTCAGCCCAGGGGCAGGAGGAGAGGCACAAACTGAGGTAAAAAAATAAGAGAAATTTCACTTAAACGTAAGAAAATGCCTTTTTGCTGTGAAGGTGGTTGACCACAGGAGGAGGTTGCCCAGTGAGGTTGAGGAGTTTCCATCCTTGGAGATGATGAGTGGACATGGCCATGAGCAACCTGCTCCGGGCAGGGCGGGATGGGGCTGGCCCAGGCCAGCGGCTGCGCCGGCTCCTCCGGCACATCAAGGCCAAGGGGGCTCCAGGTTTGCAGACGTGACCCCCCGGCTGCTGGGAGAAGCACTTAAAGGGATTGTTGGGTTAGATATCGGGAAGGAAAAAATAGGCAGGAGCGAGCTTTGATAAAGCTCATGAGAAAACCAAAGCCGCAGCAGGAGACAAAGCACAGGGTCACTCGGGCTGGGAGGGACCTCAGGACGTCTTCAGTCCAAGCTCCTGCTCGCTGCAGGGTGAATACCGAATTCTGACCGTGTTGTGCAGGTTTTTGTACAGCTAATTCCTGAAAATCCCCAAAGAGAGAGATCCCTCCACCTCCACGCCTCCAGTGCCAGCCGTCCCCGGGGAGAACCTCCTCTTCCCGCTCTGCTGGTGTCCCCCGCTCCCAGCGCCCCCCGGCAGAGCCTGGCTCCATCTCCTTCTCCAGCACCTGCAAGGGTGATGAAGCCCATCTCCCTCAGCCTCCCCCCTTTGGCCAGGCGTTCCCAGCCCCCGGCCATCTTTGTGGCCCTTTGCTGTGTCCCCTCTACCCCATCTTCCTTGTGTGGGTGGGGTGGAAACCAGGGGATAACATTCCAGATGTGGTCTCACAAGTGCCAAAAGGAGGAGAACGATGTCTTCCCTCACCCGCTGGCACAGCCTGGCAGGGCCGCCCTCCTCGCTGCCTTAAGCCTGGCTTAGCTTGCTCTGACTGCAGAGCTG
This sequence comes from Pampusana beccarii, assembly GCA_013399365.1. Classification (NCBI taxonomy): domain Eukaryota; kingdom Metazoa; phylum Chordata; class Aves; order Columbiformes; family Columbidae; genus Pampusana; species Pampusana beccarii. Next base: position 46,119 of record VWYH01002529.1, on the reverse strand, counting down.
CTCCCCAGCCGGCCGCTGCCAAGTGCACCATTGGGCACCATTTGGGCACCAGTACCTGGGTCAATGGCTCCCTCCAGAGCTCCTGCCCAGGAGTGGGATCTTGCATTTGTCCTTTCCCAAGGTCCACGTCCCTGTAAACACTGAGCCTCAAGCTCATCTGCTTCCCGTAGTGCGTTTTCGGCAAACCTGAGTGCACTCTCTCTCATCCTCGAGTTTATTGGTCCGTGGACCTCACCTGTGAAGATAACCTTCTGGTTTCGTGGACTCTGTCCAGCTCCTTATTCTCCAAAACTTCCCACCTGACCCGACCAGCAATGGCAGCAGCGAGCAGCGCTGCGGGCAGGGCGAACACCAGGGTCCGGCCCCGGGCGCCGAGCGGGCAGGACCCGAAGGGCAGCGCCGCGCTCCCGCCTTGGCCTTAGCACAAACGGGCAGGTGGAATAAAACTGATTTTGTGAACTGGACAAGATGAGGGTTAAGAAATGCAACGTGGAGAATGGAAGCAGTAACAACGGGTCTGCTTCCTATTGACTGTACTTACGTGTGGGAGCACATACAGACATACATATTAGCATCTATCAATGTGCACGTATGGGTCTATAATCCTAAAGGAGTAGATCGTTTTTGTGAAAACCACCTTCACATGCTACCCCGCAATGTATGGGGAGTGTGAGCACCCAGAGGGCAGGCGTTTCGAGAACGGGGAGGCAGTGGTCCCGGACCAACACCCCACACCGAGCACCCGAACCCGACAGGGACCACACGTCAGCCTCGCTCAGGGTCTGTTACCTTGTGCACAAACACATCATTCCTGGCGTTGTAAAAGGCGACAATTTGATCAGCCTTTTGCTAGGGACATAAATATATTTTTAAAAACAAGCCATGAGAAAAGAAAAACAGGTTCAAGTACCTATTTGTGCACAAAGCAACCAGAAGCTCCTGGCTTCTCAGTTTCTCCCTGTGCACGTTTCCCCGAGCAGACGTGACCCCTTTGCCGGGCAGCGCACCCACCCGGTCACCTCTGCACAGGCATCCGGGGAACCTCGCTGCAGCCGCCGCGCCCCCCACGGCCTCCACACCACTCCGCACGGCCCCGTTCCCTGCTCCTCTGTTTGCAGAGAGCGCTGAGGCCCGGGGCTCCGCGCACATCCCGGCGGGAGCGCGGCCTCCGCCACGTTTGTCTTGCGAAGCAAGAACAGCTGCATCGGTGAATTCGTTCGTGGTTAAACAAATTCCTTTCTAAAGCTCCATATAAGGAGCTTGCAGGCCTAGAGCTCTAAATAATCCCTCCGGTCTTCCTGTTTGGAATAATGCTGTTGCCGCTGCTAATAATAATACAACCCAAATTACAGGACAATAGCATTTATTTAGAGCACGAGGGATTCCACATTATACAAACCCTTAAATTTATTTTTTGTTTCACTGGTCCATTTCTACAACAAATACATCAGATCTACTATATAATAGAATTATTTACATTTCCAAACAAGATCGGGTCTGTTTATAAACCCTCTTACTGCTATTCACATACAGTACTTAAACAACAGCACAATACATTATTTTAATACCTAAAAATGACAACCCTGTATTCTAATTTCTTTATGAAAAGTGGAAACAAATAAATTTACAATTGTCATCCCCTCCCCTTCCATTTCGTACAAACACATTAACCTAATGTGCTAACCCTGGACTTCACTTTGTAAATCCAGGGGGGTTTAGAAGAACTCAGTTTTTATATCTATTTATCAGTTTTTTAGAAAAAAAATCATTTACTGGGAACAGTATAATATTAAAATGACTTACTGTACAGAATTTTATTTAAAAAAGAAAAATCACAGCTCAAAATTGCTATCGGTAAATTCACACTCATTTACAAGTTTCATGTTTCCATGCAGTAATTTACTTGGATTTTCTTCTTTTTGACTGCATTGCACTGGCACTCGTTTCTGAAATCAAGAGAAGAAAAAAAGCATGGATACGGAGTTGGTAAGCCATTCAGCAGAGGTGCACAGATTGCCCTTTCATTTTGCTAAAACCACACCAGAGCGCAAACCTGCGAAAACGGGGGTTCCCCAGAGCCGGGCCCGCGGCCCCGCGGGCCGAGCCGGTTTGACCTGGATCGAGTCCTAATATAACGGGCCTTAAACCCAAAAGGTGGGTATTTTACCCTGCTCTTTCAGCGGGAGCCGCTGGGGAGCAGCAGCCCCGTGGCACAAACCACCTCAGCCAGACCCACACGGGGAGGTGGCTGTAAAAACCACCCGGGCAGGTGCTTTGGAGCCTGGCACATGAGTTCAGCATCTAGCACTTGGAGTCCTTGGAGAGCCAGGTCATTAGAAAACAAGGCTCTCCAGCAGACATGGTGATTCACGGAAAAACAGTGTACGCAGAAAGATACAAAATACTCTATAGCGCTGGAGCAGAACAACCAGAAGCACTTGCAGAAGCTGCAGCGAAAGCAGATGCCATTGTCAGTGCACTTACCAAGGCACTAAGTTTCCGTTCCAAAACAACGACAAAAAAGAGAAGAGTAAGGACCAAGGGTATTTGCATCTTTAGATATTTTTTTTTTAAAATGCGATTTTAAATGTTGGCAACGTATCTTTGGCTCTTTGCAGTATTTTCCAAAAGCTATTATAGCCGTGTGTATTTTAAGAGTCAAAAGGGAAAAAATTTCCAAGACATCTAAAAGTAGAAAAGCAACGGTACAACTCCATGGCTGTTAAACGTTGTATTAAAAAAAAAAGAGTCAACATTTCAAAATTCAACAAACTTGAAGCTACAGTAAATGCTGAAACAGCCCTTGCTGGAAAGGTACTCCAGAAAAGTGAAAATACCAATACAGCACCAGTTTTCAGGAGGGAAACATCTTAACAGACACGACTTGGAGCCACCGGAGCTCCCTCCGAGCAGCAAACGCTGCATCTCGTCCTGGGGCAGCGGCAGCGCCAGGCTCTGCGCTCAGTGCCTGTCCCTGTCCCAGCCCCTGTCCCTGTCCCAGCCTCTGTCCCAGCCCCTGTCCCTCGGGAGCGGCACCATCAGCTCCGTCACCTGTTTTTCATAATTGCCATTTTCATAATGACTTTAATCAGCCTCCAGGCCAGGAGCACACGAACCAGACGTGTTTTCTTAAGCTCTGAGTCACTAATAAACACGCGGAACAGAGCAGGCACAAGCGGCAAGGCTTGGTAGACTCCCTCCCTCACCCCCAGCCCCATCTCTTCCACCAGAGCCCTGTTCTGCTCCTTCTCTCCCTGCACCGACCAGGACCCCCTGCCCGGGGCACCGCACCATGAGCTGGACCTTTGCTCTCCAGCAAAACCCTGGGATACTGCGGCAGTTTCAGATGCGCGTTTTAAAACCACTGATTTTACTTACAGAGGTAAACGGATAACAAAGTCAGTGCAAAACCTCTAAGGGAGTTCTGGTATTATTCGAATTGGATGGACTTTCGCGTTCCCACATTTTCAGAATTTGACGTGCCACTGGTTGTCATCTTTAGGTTTATACATTACAGTTATGTGGGCAGGTCATAGATTCAGATCCCCTCAAACTCAGGAAGGTATCACCAAATCGGTTTTACATCGGCTTCACATTTTTCAAACTTTTCTTCACAATCACGAAAGGTATTTTTACAATACAGACTTAGATTCTTCTGCACAATCCTGCCACAAGAAGTTAAATTTAATTAAATTCAGCAGCCACAGAAGTGCAGAACATTTAGGTCCCTCCATGTAATCTTCAAGAGTCATTGCACAATTAGGTATAGCTGGAAGTCTTCTCTGAAACTCTTAAAATGCAAATATTCTTGCCAGCAAACTTTAGTATCTTCAGTATGGAAAATGGTTGCTGAATTCAACTTGACTTCCTTTTATAATAATTTTAGATTAATACCTCTTTGTTCTGTATGTTATTTTTAAAATATTGGTCGAATGTTGCCTCTCGACAGTCTCTACCCTCTCGCACAACTTTTGTCCGCCAGAATTTTTCTGACCCTTAAACATAAGGAGCTGACACAGCTTCAGAAACGCAGAATGACACTGCGGACCGTGCACTCCGGTAATGACCGCGTTTACCACACAAACGCTGCATCCTTTCTTAAAGATTGCAACCTGTGTAGAAATAAGGCACGTCAGCAACTGCTAATGCCATGGGTTAGTATCTGTAACGGTCGGGTTTCACATGCTCTTGGCAAGAACAGCCGGGGCTCTGTGAGCGAGCTCGGCGCAGGCGGCGTCTGAGCGCACCTGAACCTCAGCGTTCGGCTTGGCGAGAGCTGACCGCGCACGGGGAAGACTTAACCATTTGTCTCGTGTCTTTCAGGCTTCAGGAAAAAAAAAATAAAGTCACTTTTAGTGGAGCGCGGTCCTTTTAACGGCAACACGTCTGCCAAGAGAATTCAACTAGGCAAGCTTGCAGAACACTGCGTTGACGAGTCCTGCAGACAACGAGTTCCACAAAGTGAACAGTGGGAAATTCATACAAGATTCACTGCCAGTACAGATGTCAGTAAACACTTCCACACCAACCTGTGTCTAAACCATTGAAACTAGAGCGAACGGCACCCAGCACGTACAAGCTGTGAAGCATCGTTAGGGTTACGGTCTGGGGAGGTTCGTTACCTCCTGCCCTCTCCAGGACATGGTGGCCGCGCGCTTTACCTTTTGCAGTGCCGGACGCAGACGCCGGTCGGGACGATCTCTTGCGCTGCCCGTTCTCTAGGGTTTCCTGTGAAGCGGCAGAATCCTCTGTTCTTGAATTTCTTCTATTTGGAGTTTTAGACTTTTCACAATTCTCTTTTGTCTCATTACTAATAAAGTGGGACAAAATATTTCTGATGAAGTGTAAGAAGAATTACGTTTTTCTATGCAACTCAGACAAGCTGGAGGACGGACCGACACAGGTCCCAGTTCCGGACTATTAGCACTGAAGATATGAAATGCTAGAGATACCAGAAGTTTTATCAGATGAAGAATGACCCGAGTAAGCCAGAGTACAGTCCGTTTCTATTAAAAATTATCAGAGGATACAGAACTGAGAAGTCCTCAAAGAGAATATTTTCAAAATTAGAAGACCAACACATTAGATGCATTATAAATTGTCTGCTCTGTTTTCCACAGGTGCCACCATTACTGAAGTCTAGGAAAAGCAAACAAGTTACATTAGAGACTGCTACGGTACGGGAATACAGAGTTGAAATTGCAGATGAACATACGGAGGAATTATGAACCATTCAGTGAGTGTGCCAGCTGTTGTTCTTACTGAAAAGGCTCACTCCATTGATCCAAGTGATTTCTTCACATATTAAAAAGCGTAATGTTTATTTAAAACTTTCTTCAAGTTTTAAAACTTGAAGTTTAAATATTTTTTCCATTTTTTTTTTTTTTTTTAATAACAGAAAGCTTTTTCTGCTATAAAAAATAACTGTAGGTAGTGCGGAAATCCATGTTTCCTATCACTGAGATGATGAATGGAGTGTTGCATTTTGTAATTAAACGTCTCTTTTATTTTATCACTCTTAACCCTGTAAACTCATCCTGAGGTTTGGGTGTTTTCTCGTTAATGCCAGACAATTTCCAATCACTAAGTGGTTTCTGAAGATTAAGCTAAACTTATCTCCTGTGAACTCAACGCTAAGTAATTAATCAAATCAATTATTCTGCTGATAATGGAAAAGGAGAAAGGAAACTCGTTTCAAGCCCTTTGGGTGATGCTTGCAAGACGTCAAGAAAGGCTCCTCAAGCAGACCTGACCGAGAACAGGCGAGCAGACCTGTGCGTGACAGAGGTAACCGCAGAGAGCCCTGCTCTGAGAGGAAAAACTCCTACCAATACTTGTCGTTTTAAGTAACAGACATCTGAAATCAAACACGATTTGTCAGTGACAGGAGAGACACACATTGCCAAGCAAGGAAACGCACAGTAGAGGAGAATATTGAAGCACGTGGATTGTCTTAGATACAAAATAAATATTGAAATCTCTTTCCCCAGAAGTCAGCATCATGGGCAATCTGCAAACCAAATCCCCCAAACTGGTCACAAACTGGTCTCCTGCTGAGTGACCGGTGCAGCTGGACCAGCAGCCACCAGAGGGACCGGAGGCAACAAACAGGCACCATCACCTCAAGTTCAGTTCTACCAGAGAATTTTTACAGATTCTAACGACTAATCCACAGTTTGGATTGTCTCAAAGGAACTAACGCATCACTTCTCTCCTTTCATAGGAGGAAATCAAGTTGGCCCAAGTAAAAATATTTCCAGTGCTCTGTAGTTGCAAGGTCGCTCCCCAGTTTGCAGCGTGTGGCGTTAACTCCAGGAGCCGAGGGCTGCGAGCGTCAGCCAACAGCACATCCACAGTTTGCCTGAACACCTTCCACCTTTTCCAGTCTTGCCCCAAAAAGCATCAGGGCAGAAAAATCCAAACAGAAATGCACTTGTGGTAATTTGATGTGCTGAAGGCGTTTGGAGATCGGTCATGCAAGGACACTTCATTTGGAGAATCTGCTCATCTGCCAAGTGTCAAACCTTCAGCTTTTTAGAAAAATTCTACCCTAAAAAAACCTTGTTGTGACATTTCAGTTTATCTTTGATATTAACTAGAAAGATCCCAATCCATGTGAAGGTAAATGTAGCTAAATACTCAATTCAGAGTCATTCCTGATCTGATAAAGTGCGCTGCGTTACTTCCCTTACAAAAGAAGAAGCTGCCTTATTTCCTGATGAAGCAGCTGGACTAATTGCACCCCCATCGCCCCACTGATGAGGGCAGCAGCAAAAACCCGGCCAGTCGTGCACACTGACCCAAAACCTTGTGAAGATCTGTCATTACAGCCGCCTAGACTGAGTTTAACGCCTGGTGGGTTTAGAATCTAACAGAAAAGGATCTTGGAAACCATATTTTCTTTTGACAGAACACAACCATTTGAAAATCGATATTTTAATTACTTAATGTCTTAATTGGGACAAGAAGTTTCTACCTGGCTTTCCTATCAGGTTTCTGCAAAGTGTCAACAAGCAAACAGAAGAAATCTGGAGAAAACAGTCACGAAGGCAGAAGAACAACAAACTTTAGAAAGACCTCCTTTCAGAAAACAAAAATTCACACGGCAGCTAAGCTGCAGCCTTTGCAGGGTTTAGGTTTGATTTGTTTTCAGAAAATACGGAACAGAGGAAACATCAAGACCCTTCCACGATGCGAAACACTCGGGCCTGAAGGGATAAGAGGAAACAGTGTCCAAAGCACGAAGACAGATTCGGGAAAAAGTTACCTTACATTCTGCACTTCAGCAGTGTTTTGAAGCATTCAATTAGCCCAATTTCTTAGCAGGACAGAAAGAAAATGAAAAGCAGTAGCAGAAGTTGTGCAAATGAAGCAAAGAGAAAGGGATTTCCTCCCAGGGAAGCTATATCTACTGCGAGTCTACACAAACTATCTCCTTACCTTTGACCAGCAACTACTGGAGCATTTGTTTCAAGTTCTACAAGAGAAAAAGATAATTTTTAAGTCTGCTGACAAGGCACGGCTATCTCACATTTTTCTCATTATGTATTAGGTCCGAAGAATAAACTCATGTCCCGTTTCTCTCAAAGCAAAGCAAGGGGAGATCTCAAACCCAGAACCGCCACAGCCACGCGCTGCTCCCGCCCGTGGCCTCAGGGACGAGTTAAACCGAGGGAACCTGCACAGAAACTTCCTGACAAGGGCCACAGCCTTTTCCCTTCTTAACCTTCCATTTTAGGCTGTTTATTACTTCTAAAACTTCGAGGTTTTACTAGTTTTAAACCTTAAAAATACTGATCTGGATCTATTATCCATGTAAAATTTTGCCTTAACCCAACCACCTCTCACAGTAATATTTTCTAATGCAAAGGAAGACAATTTTCTGAAGCCAAGTTATACTTCTGCTGAATTGGAAAAAAACCTCTCAGGAGTTGATACACAGTCTGACCCGCCGCCTTTCTCTCCCTCTCTCACACTGATTTTGCACATGCAGAGCAGGTTTCCCTTTGAATTTTCATAATAATAAACAGCTCTCCTTTTCATCATGTAATATTTCTCATCATTTTGGTGCCCATCTTTTAGTTCTCCCCATATCCCCCGGATCTTTGCTGAGAGGGACCGCCTGTACCTCTCGTGAGAGCTGCCCCGGTTTGGGGGTTCCCACCGTCCGCTCCGGATCAGCCCTTGCGCAGGGCAGCACAGAACCCAGGCTTTGCTTTTCACATCAATTTAATAGCCAAAGCTTGTTAGTGTGCACAAGGAATACAGGTGTAAAAAAAAAAGTAAGAAAATAGATAATATTTGTCCCCCTTCTGGTAAATAGCCCTTACAATTTGTATTGGAACGTCAGACTCTTCAGTGTAACAAAGGAAAAACAGACTAAGCAAAATAAGAGTTATTTTTCTTCCTACTCAAAATGTGAACAGGGAGAAAGTTCAAGCATAAAAGTTGATAACTTGAGTTCTCCCCAGTCCGGCCACAGCAGCACTGGGGCCGCGGGTGGGCTGTAATGCCACAGGGCGCACAAACCTCTTCCAGTGGGAGTTTAAAGGAAACAAGCTGGCACAATTTCTCCTTTTTGAAACTCCTATTAGAGATGGCAAAGGGATGGAGAGCGGCACTTCCCACGTCTATCCATTTTCCTTACTCATCTCGGGAACGACTTTTTTGTAAAACCCCACAGGATTGATGGTGAAACACCATAAGAACAGATGGCAGCAACCAAGAGTCATCTGCCAGGGCTCCCTCTTGAAACACGGCCAAGGGGTCATTAAAAGCTGAACAGAAAAAAAGAAGATTACAACTCTCAAACTTACATTCCCTGCATGGCTTCTGAAAATATTTTCAGAAGTGTCTCATACAAAAGAAAAATCCCTATCTGCTCTTAGCGAAACTTCAGAACGCAGACAGATGGCAGATCCAGGCCCTCCAGCTCATGACTGAAGATCTACAAACTGCCTCAGTGATTTTTCAGTTGTTTTTTTCATTTGTTGATCCCATTTTGAATCTCCACTAAGGCTCTGGAGACTTCTAAAGCACAATTTATCTAACAAATGAAAACAATCCCAAAAGCACAAATAATTGGAAAAAAAACCCAACCCCCAAACTACCAAACATATTAGTGACCATGAAATACACATTAAAATAAATGCATTTGCAGTTACAGAGAGAGTTTAGTTCACCTATAATCTGTTTTTCCAAAGGAAGATTTACCTGTTCTTTGAACAGTACTTTCTGATGTTGCAACTGAACTTTTTTTCTGTGTTAAATGTTGAGAGGATGCTGGAACAAAAGTGCAAGGAAAAAGCATTATTTTCAAAGAGAGTCACAAAACTTTCCTTTTGTGCGATCAGGCTGCTTTTACAAAATGCTGTATCTTCCAGCTTACTGCAATTTTCCATTTACAGATACAATTTTTAAACCCATCCCCCTACTCCACCCTCACCCCCTGCCCCGAGTTTAAATTTTGGGAAAACTATCCCAAGCAAGTTTTCTCCAACTAAAATAAGTGATAAAATTAAGTATCATAAACCACATTCTAAAAAGTAACAGGTTTCGAGCTGACTGAGAAATTAAAGAGTTTAGTCTCTCTCAGTTCAATGCTAATTTGAATGGAAGTTCTGGGGGAAAATAGCATCTTTGTTAACGAATCAATGCCCTCACTCTTTCAATTAAATTGCAAGAGTGCAAAATGTGCTCCAGAGGCTCCCTTGAAGTCCTCTGGGAATAAGACGATGTGACTTAATATTTCTTAAGGTTACCAAGATAGAAAACCAATTCTGCTGGGCTAATGCTTTCTAGTCTTCTTTCATATGTGATAACGAACTTAAAAATAACACGAAGATGAGAAGTTAAACATTCCTGTTTAAATAAAGAAATCCACTTCCATTTTTTCCCAACAAGCAGAATTCCTTCTGCGGAGCTCGGAGTGAACATTCCCATTTTCTGGTGGCACGTGGCCACAACACACACCAATGGCCACAGGGACCGTCACATTCAAGCTGAAGTTCTCAGTCCCACTGACTTCTGTGGATTTTACCTTCCACGATTTTATCTTGCGTCTAAATTAATAATGCAAAGCACAGTGGATTTTCAGCCAGCTTACTTTGAGGGTCATGGTTTATTCCCACACTATTTTCAATAGATTAAAAGTGGCATCAAGAAATAGCAGCAATGTCTTAAATAAAGTCTGTCAGATGCTCAAATTAAGATAGTAAAGGATAAAACGGTTCAGATGTGAAGGTATTTTATGTTTTTGAATTGGGTATAATTCACTTATAATCACTTTTTCAGGTATTTCTCTGAAACGAGCATCTTAATTTTTCCCTAGACATAAGGGCTTCTGGTTTTCTTTTTCTTCTGGAGGTTATTCAGCTATTTCCCTACAGGGTCCATATTGTTCAAACAGGGAAACAGTATAATTAGGATAACTCAAAATATTGTAATTAAGTCAATAAATTGAAATTAGTTACAAAAATAAAAGTCTCTGCCAAGGCTGAAGCAGAACACCAGTATATCTACCAGTATAAAAGGCACGTTAAGTATTACTTTTGTCTTTACCAATACACTCACTTTTTCTCCCAGTTTCTAACAGTTAAGTGAAATCGCTTCTGTTATTGCATCATATGTTCACAACAAATGCCCCATTTAAGCAGCAAACGGAAACTGAAATAAAACATCTGAAACAGGAACCTTAGTGAAATAAAACCCTGCACGTCACTCAGACGTTAGAAACAAAAAAGCAGTTGTCAGCCTTGGCTACGGTGTCTAAATTTTATTATGTTCATGAATAAAATTCCATGGGAAGTTTATAAAAGCCATCTTAGTTGTTCCATGTCCGCAGGGTAGCACTGGACTTACCTGCACTTTGCAGCGGTTCCTGATGCGCTGCTGCGTTTTCCTCGGCCACACCAGCCCCGGTTTGCTCGGCCGGGCTGGCGCCGTGGTCGCTGCCGTTAGTGCTGGGGGCTGCGGGCGCCGGGTCGGGGACTGCGGGAGCGGGAACGGCTGGGGCGCTGGGAGCAGGAGCAGGAGCAGCAGCAGGAGCAGCAGGAGCAGCAGGAGGAGGAGGAGGAGGAGGAGTGCTTGTGGAGACACCAGGGGACGCGGCAGGAGCAGCAGCCGCAGCCGCAGGGCTGACGCCGACACTCGCGCTGCCAGGCCCAGAAGTGCTCTGTTTTGTAAGACTGGGTGATGGAGGGGTTGTAGTTTTATTATCCAGTTCTGCTGGTGATTGCTCTGTTCCCAAACTACTCGGGACTGACATTTCTAGGCCCTGACCTTCTGCTTCTCCATCCAAAGCATATTGCTCTTCCCCTTTCTCAAGGGAGCCGGTGACTTTCTTGCACGCTTTAGTCAGCAAGAGTTGGCCAATCTTGTCTACTTTTCCCTTTCCCTTACTCGATGAAACAGGACTGCGTCTGTTCCCAGATCCCGGACTGCTCGTAAGCAGAGGTGAAACTCCAGGCCCCGGCTGCGCTGCTGTGACAGAGCACGGCTCGCTCGGCCCACCCGTCTGAGAAGTCTCCTCCGGGCCGAAGTCTTTGACTTGCTGAGCAGGAAGATGGGAAGGAACATTGGCAGAAGTTGTAGTGGGAGAAGGCAGCTGAACAGGAGGTGCCAAGGGATTAAGAACCAGTGGCCTGCTGGTGGGAACACTGGGAGCAGGGCTGCTGGACGATGTGCTGGGAGGAGCGGGCCCGGAGGAGAACTTGATATTCTGCGGTATATGCAAAGGACCAACGACCGCCACTGACTGAGGCATTAGACTAGAGCTAGAAGTCATCGGGGCTGTTGGAATCGTACTTGATTGAGAGCCCTTCATAACCTGAATTATTGACGACGAGTTTATAAAAACGGGTGTAATAAACTGTGGCCGGGCGTTTGACTGAACTGCTGACTGCCCCTCAGAAACCATCACTTTGTTCCCTACGTTGGGCATTGTGACCACGGTTGACACTAATGCAGGTTGCAAGTGAGACGGCAACGGTGCTGATGTATTAGCAGAAGATGTAATAGGGTTTGAAGTTACAAAAACTGTTATCTGGTTGGGGGGTAAAGGACCTGATATAGAGGAAGAGCTGACGGGCCTTTGCATGACTGGAGGAACACTCTGAGCAACGCTTGAGTTTATTTCTCCCAGTTCCTGGTGCCCTGAATTTGAACAAGGCTCATTATTTTGAGGCAAGCTAAGTGAATTAGATGCCTCTTTGCTCGAGGATGAATCTTGCAGTGGAGGAATGACAGCTATCTTCTTTAGCTCCTCACCAGTGCTGACTATCGGTGCCATTTCAAGACCAGTCAGCCCAGGGGGCTTAATGGTTACATTAGGAGCTCCAGAATTATCAAGAAGTTGACTTAAAGAAGTTGGTGCCTCCCTCATGGCTGGAGATACCATGGTTTTACTTTCCTCCAAGACTGGAAGCTTACTGGTGTCTAAGGTCTGCCCGTCTTTTTTTGACTGTTCTTCTGGAACCAACATCTTCATTTCCGGAGTAGGGACACTTTTTAGTTCAATACTGGGCTGGTCTTTGTTACCTTGGACACCTTGTGCACTTTGACACTCATTATCTTGAGGCACACTAAGGCTCTCCTTATTGTCTTCAGGAACCCCTGTTACAGCAGGTACAGAAACTGCAGGATTCTGATTACTTAGGATGTTATTATTTTGAAAACTTGTAGTCACAGGTGTCGGCAAAGAAGAGGGACCAGCCATCATATTTCTTTGTAATTCCATGTTCTGCAAGAGAGATGGATTCTGCTGAGTTGTCAATGATAATTTAGCTGCTTTTGAATTCTGCCTGCCAGGGCTTGGTGTAGTTTTCCTACTGGATCCAGGACTGGACCTCCGACTATTGCTTGGACTTGCTCTCTTTGTTCCTCCACTGTTGGTTTGTTTGCCTGAATTGATGACAACACCTTCCAATTTGTGTGACTGTGGAGCAGCAAAACTAGACTGATTGTTAATAGTGAGGTTTGATGGGGCTTGTCCAATGGCCTTCAAAGTAGTGGGATTAAGACCCTGCTGATCAAATCCTCTATTGAGATTAGGCCTGGGAGGTAAAGGAATATTAATTTGGGGAGGGAACAGACCAGCTATAGAAGCATTGAGTCTCTCTGGAGACAAACTGATTTCTGACGGTTCTGTGCTAGGCGGACGGTTATTAGGAGTCTGAGGATAGTACGGCCTTGGGCTTGCTCTGTTTGGCGTTTTAGGCCTCGAAGTTTGTGATGGGGTGGCAACATTTGGAAAATGGTGCGTAAGAGCAGTAGGCAGAGAATTAGACTGCTGCTGGGGACTTGCACCTTGGGCAGTTGAAAGTGAGGATGGTCCCGGTTTGGGTCCTGTCATCATTAACTGGTTTTGCGAAACTACTAAATGAGATGTCAAATTATTCTGAGCTCCTGACGCTGGGGGGCCTTCAGCTCCACCTCCTTCTGGAAGGGAGGATACTGATGAAACCTCTCCGAGGGGTGAGCTAGAAGGATTCTGTACATTATCTTGATAAACCATTTTTCTTGCATTATTTCCCAGAGGAGGATTGCCCGCCAAGGAAATTCGTTGCTTATCAGGAGATGGAGGCACCGACCCTGGCCCCTGGAGGTTAACCATTACCGGCATGTTGCCGCTCTGCTGCATCGGCATTCGCTGAGCGTCTGGATTCACGGGCCCTCTGGGTGGGTGAACTCCCTGCGGAACGGGCAGCCTGACTGACTTGGGATCCTGCTGCATCATGAGCATCATCATCATCTGCTGCTGCTGCTGTGGTGTTTGTGGCGGGGCCTGGCCTGGCTGCGGCGGTGGCTGCGGCTGCTGCTGCGGCTGCTGTGTGTGTGGCATGAGTTGAGGCGGCATCTGCTGAAGTGGCCTTTGTTCCACTGGCTGAGATGGATAACCTACAACGACAAGATGATACGTTCATTAAAACCAAAGAAAGATCAGAGAAAGAAGAATTTCTGTAATGAACAGGATTGCATGACATTTAATTGGAGAAGACCGCTGAGTGTATTGTGTCATCTACCAGCTATTATTCCAGATTCGCTCTACCTGAAAAGTCTCTGCAAGTGTCCGTGGGCTTGTTTTCACTTGCAAATGCAGACTTGGACTTTCGCTAATTAATACTGTTTAATGCAAACAAGGCTTTGACAGTGGGACACAGACTAGCATGCCTGCTACAGATCTGGCATTCTTCTAGTGTACAAAATACAATCTGCCATGTATTACCTGGCCAAACACAGTGCTGAGAACCACCTGTGTGGCTTTTAATGTAAATCACTTCATGGACTTTGGATTTAATCCTAATTACATGCAAAGGATAATTCCAACTGCAACCTTCTTGCTATAATTCTGAAAAATCAGCTATTGGTTAATGCTATTTTTTTATGGCATCAGTCCATGCTACAGTTAAAAATACAGATTTTTTTATCAATTATGTTATTGCTGAATAACTCTACACTATTCAATATGATACCTGCAGGATGATACATGAGAATGTGACCACCTCTTTATTTCGAACTAATTCAAAGAAAACACTTAAACAATGATACCAATTAGTTATTAGCAGGAAAAAAAAAGTTTTCAACTTGAACATATGATAGCACAAATTAAATTGAACTGTCAGAAAGATCAGTAAAAGCTCTCGTATAGTTATTATACCCATATAAACCACACAAAAAGTCCTACTACCTGGTGGCCTACTTGCAAAATCTGGAAGTTTAGGGCCTGAATTATCTAAATTCATTCCTTGTTCTCCAGACATCGATGACTGATCACTCTCCTCCAGGCCAGCTGGACGCGGCTCTGAAGAACTGGAAGAAAAATAATTGCAATTAAGATCCAGCCCCATATCAGCACTTGATGTCTGCTTCCATAACTAAGTGCTCAAGCAGATAATTTTTAGCACTTTTCACAGAGCTGCACATAACTCACTGACACAAACCACTACTTCTGGTGTAAAACGACAAACTCGAACACAGAGCCCAGGTCTGCTGACAGTCACCCCTGTGCCTTAAATATTACTGAAAAGGAAATGAGTTGCCCGGTGCTCTACTGATCGTCAACATTTCTTTTGTTTCTGCCTTGAATGTGAGTTTTATAACTAAAAGAATGCCAATGGATATTTCAAATTATATATATATATACATAATGTATTTTTGAAAAATTAAATAGCTTTCCCTCTAATAGTGCTGTGACATCTGTATAGATAAGTACGTACCACGGGTAGATACACAAAAGCTTATTTTAATGGTAGCACCGTTTCTTCCAGTATCGTTCCCAGAGGTGACCAGCTCAGGGGATCAGAGATGTCTGTTAACACCACAGCACTGACGTATCAGACATTTAAAGTCACTTGCCAGAGCACAGACCTTTGGGGGACACCGCAGCTCTGGAAGTGATCACAGAATCCCCGAATGGTTTGGGTTGGAAAGGACCTTAAAGCTCATCCAGTTCCACCCTCCTCCATGGGCAGGGACACCTTCCCTGTCCAGCCCGGCCCTGCACACTGCAGGGATGGGATGAGAGCTGCTCTGGGCAGCCTGTGCCATGGCTCACACCTCACGGCGCGAGCTTCTTCCTGATGTCTGACCTAAACCTCCCCTCTTTCGGTTTAAAACTGTCACCCCTCACCAGAATCCTGCAATTTCTGTACCTGCTGTGACTGGCACTCCCAGGACAACAGAGAGCCCTAGTGCACTTCAAGATACCACCTGATACTGGACTAACTGGTAAGTATCCCCCCAGTGTTACTGCAGGTCCCCTTCAGGTACAGAAAGGCCGCACTAAGGTCTCCCTGGAGCTTCTCTTCTCCAGCTGAACACCCCAGCTCTCTCAGCCTGTCCCACAGCAGAGCTGTTCCAGCCTCGGATCATTTCGGGGGCTCCTCTGGCCCTCTCCAGCAGGTCCGTGTGTGTCCTGTGCTGAGGAGCCAGAGCTGGACCAGCCCTGCAGGGCAGAGGGGCAGAATCCCCCCCAGACCTGCTGCCCACGGGGCTGGGGATGCTGCCCAGGACATGGTTGAATTTCTGGGCTACAAACACACACTGATGGGCCATGTCCGGATTTTCATCCCCCAGTGTCCCCAAGGACTTCTCCAGGGTTACCTGATGCTCCAGGAGGCTCTCTTAAGACTCTCTAAAATTGTTCAGATTCAATGCCCAATGCTTCCAGTGAACAAAGACAGCTTTTGCAGAACTAGAAAAAAACAAGTTTCTATACTTATCAATATATATGGTCAGATGATGTAGGATATAGAGGAATGAAGAGTAAAAGACCATATCTGCTTCATGAATATATGAAGGATATAGGGAGATCTACGGAATATAAGCTCTGAGTTAAAAGTAAAGACATCAAAATAAGACCACTGCCACCAAAGTGAGGCAGAATCATGCAGAAATGCCAAGAGCAAAAGAAATTTTCAGCAAAAGAATTTGAAGTATATAAAGGCAGCGAGATCTATCTTATTTAATTTTACTTGAGAGTAACAGCTTCTGGCATCTGTACAGGATGTACAAGGAGACACAGACACGTCCTAATGTCCTGTTAACTACTTAACCGACAGTCACAAAGCAGCGTGCGACTTCAAAATCCCTGAACTATCGCAGGTCAAAACTGGGGAGAACATAAACCAAGAGAGAAGAAAGGCAAGAAATGGGGCAAACACAGAACCGCTTCCAGCACAAGTGTTGCCAAGGAAAGTATTTGAGTTAAACCTTTTGTCTAATGCAGCACATCACCGACTTTTGTGATGCAGTTGTTGTACGCTCACATGCCTCCACCAATAAAGTTGATGAAAACAGGCAAAATACATATTAGCAGCCACAAAAATATATATTAGCAGCCACAAATGAACAAAAATCCTGGCAACAAAATCACCCAGAGGAGCTGCAGCCTTTGATGTAGGTGCCAGCAACTTGAACTCGAATAACTGCCTAGAATTGCGAATACAATCTTGAGTTTGTAATTCTGCCATTTGTGATTTATTTATAATGGCGGGAGACTAAAAATGCTACAGTTAAAGATTAGATAAAAAGCCAATGCAGAGCATCACTGCACAAACACGTTTAACCTAGAAAACAACCATGCAAAATCGATTCTTGGAAAACATCTCCTGCCAGATGGGTCTGATCGAGCAAGCTCTACGAACCTTGCAGAACAGGCATGAGCTTTGTTTGCCAGCAAAGAGGAGCAGCTATTGCAGAAGACTGCTACTGTAATTGCTGGAAAATTTAAACATAACTTGAATTTTGAACGTAGCTGAGATTCACTGGGCATATTTAACAACCATCAGTCATCCAAAAAACCCAACCAAGCAACAACAAATTCCGAATATAAATAACAAGCAAGATGGGAAACTGGTGTGAGAGGGACAAATATGAAAATCATAGAATGTCCTGAGTTGGAAGGGACCCCCAAGGCTCATGGAGTCCAACTCCTGTCCCTGCACTGGCAACCCCACAGGTCACCCCGTGTGTCTGAGGACCTTGTCCAGTCTCTTCTTGAACACTGTCAGGTTGGGCCGTGACCCCTCCCTGGGGAGCCTGTTCCAGTGTCCACACCTCTGGGTGCAGAACCTGTATTTGTTCTTCTTTCCTATTGCTCTGGATGTAATAAAAGTAATAAATGTAATACTGTGCACATAAGGCACAGTACGGATCATCGTAAGGGAACCCTTTGCTCCACCAGCTGCATTCTCAAGCACAACCTTTGATACAAAATCCTTGTCCAAATGGAAAGAACTCCAGGAGACAAAACCAACCAGCCAAACCAACCCCCAACAAACCAGAACACCCAGCCAACAAACACACACCAAAAAGGGCTGCAGATGCTGAAATAAGGTGTGCAAAAATAATATTACAGCACAGGCGCAAGCAGAACCAGCCCTGCCGACACGGTACGGTGTTCCGCAACAACTTTTGCTTTTATAGAAAGGCCGTTGTCCCCCGATGCTGAATGAGTTTCATCTCCCATGTGCACAGGGCTGTCTCCTCCAGGCCCGCGCTCCAAAGCTCTGAATCGGAGAACAACTTCCCCGTGCTGCCGTTTGTGCATGTTTGTGCACGTATTTAACAGAATTAACCAAGTCGTCGTATCTACAACCACATTCCACCTAGCATCTTTTCCCTCAGCCTACATCCCATTACCTACAGTCTTCAGGTTCAGAAAACAGACGCAATCTCTTTTAAACAACCTATTTTTCCAAAATGTCTCGGTTTTCATTCCAGTGCTGAGTTGCTCAATTAAGCAAAACCTTAAAACTATTTTAAACTCAGCGGAATGAACTCTTGTGAGTAGCTCACTTGTCCTATTTACACTCCAATATGGCTCAGTCTACAAACCATATTATTAATGGTACGTTTGTTACTATATTATTACATCTTCTGAGATTATTTCTAAGGAAAAAAAAAAACAATGTTCATCAAATTAACTGCATTTCCACACAAAGTTTGCTGCTCTGAACTCTAAAATTTCTGCGAAAGAATGATGGAGAAGAAGCCAAGATGAAAAGCATCCTATTTGCTTCTGACACAAAGGAAGGGGAATCCAGAGCGGATTTTAAAGTGTCAGCAATTCCAAGACAGGAAAACGCTGAGCTCGCCCAAGGGTGCCGGGGCACCGCAGTCACCTTCCTTCTGCTGGGGAATAATCCCAACCACACCTGTAAGGACAGTTCCCTTCGTAATGCCCCTGCAAGGATAAAGTGATTCATACATAGCCGATTAAGAAACAAGCTGCTAATCCACTCCCGGTGCCAAAACAGCATTCTGCAGGCAGCAACGAGAGGAGAACGTTCACTGAAAAGTAACAGAATTACTACAAAGTGCTATTTCCTTTGTTAATGCACCAAAATCTGATTAAAAGCCTCATTGAAGAGCTAGGAATTCTTTTGAATAGTCAGAGCTCAATAGAAAAGTTAAAATTTAGGCTGACTTTATTGTGAAAGCTTTTTAAAAAGCAAAGAGTCTTGTGGGGCTCTGTAAGCTCAGAGAAGAGCTTTATATATCTGTGTATTGATATTCCCAGGCACATTGAAGCTGGGTGATCATCAGTAAGACGAATGAAAACAAAAATCCTAACAAGGCTTTTCTTTGATGATTAACAGATTTTCTTTTCAGAATAGAGTGTCGACTCGTCTGCTCCCTCTGAATCCTTTGTCCTTTGTCAGGACAGCTTACTACAGTAGTCGTTATTATTATTTTGTTAGAATCTCTTTGAAATTGAAGCTTTTTTTTTTTTTTTAAATATATAGCACCAAATCTTTTCTACCTAGAAATACAAGGCCATTTTTTGTCTTTGATTTTCGGTCAATTAAAAAAAAAAAAACCAACAAAAACCACCTTTTCAGGAAAGACGCAGATGATTAATAGTGACACACGATTTGCGTATTTTACTTTGTTGCAGACTATGGGCAGTGTCTACTGGTACTGTACAAATTGCAGCTGGGTAGCGGCTCTGCAACATGAATGTTTTTGATACAAAGAGAAGAAGACGTCGTTATTGTTGGAAAGACAGCTACATAGCTTTAAATGTCAGGTGAAGAAACAGGAAATATCTGCTTGTTATTTATTTGAGAGCCTCTGCAGGATGCGACGTACCACAGGCAGGAAGATGCAGGTTCTGCCATGGTGCTGCTGCTCTGTGCAACTGCACACACAGCCCTGGGAAACACATGGCACAGGCCGCTCTCGCCAAACGACTTCACAGAACCACAGAAATCAGGGACTGGAAGGGACCTCGAAAGCTCACCCAGTGCAATCCCTCCGGAGCAGGAACACCCAGCTGAGGTTACACAGGTGTCCAGGCGGGTTTGAATGGCTGCACAGAAGGAGACTCCACAACCTCCCTGGGCAGCCTGGGCCAGGCTCTGCCACCCTCACCAGGAAGAAGTTTCTTCTCATCTTTAAGCGGAACCTCCTGTGTTCCAGTTTGCACCCATTGCCCCTTGTCCTGTCACTGGTTGTCACCCAGAAGAGCCTGGCTCCATCCTCCTGACACTGCCCCTTTCCATATTGATCCCATCAATGAGGTCACCCCTCAGTCTCCTCTTCTCCAAGCTCCAGAGCCCCAGCTCCCTCAGCCTTTCCTCACACGGCAGATGCTCCACTCCCTTCAGCATCTTGGTGGCTGCGCTGGGCTCTCTGCAGCAGTTCCCTGTCCTTCTGGAACTGAGGGGCCCAGAACTGGACACAATATTCCAGATGTGGTCTCACCAGTACTTGCGCTTAAAATTGCCGGAATGGCAAACTGAACACACCTGCACGCCCTCACGTACCTCCCTTTGAGCAGGTTTTCACAGTGGCCACAGACTGTGTCTCCTTCCGATTTCACCTGAAATCACAGGGCCTGTTTTCAGCAGCGCTGATGCAACAGGCCATACCACCCCCATATGTAACCATACAGCACATATTTGAAAGACTTTCTTCAAGGCTGATTAGATCAGCATGCTCTGCTTTACCTCTGCTACGCAGCATTTTTGCACCTGTAAAATGCACATAACAGCTCTTGTATTTTATTTTAGCACTAGTTAAGCCAATTAACGATTGTCACAAAAGATCGCTTGCTATAGATGACGTGAGTCATTTCAGTGCAGAACCAAAATGTCCCGGAGAAAATTCAATTTTCACAAAGGAATCTTGCCATTGTGCAGAAAATGAAGGTTGGGGCTACACACTGAATAACCAAAGGAAAAAATTAAATACTGAAAAGTCGCTTAGTACTCGAACGCCATCCACTCTTTGCACTGAACTGGACATCTGTCTCTGGAAACAGTAGCATGAACTTCATGTTAAGACTAATAATGATTATTCAAAAGACTGGGACTGGTGGAAGCAGAGCCACACCAGTAGCTTAACGTGCCACTACCACCTTTTTGTTTGTTTAAGAATTTAACTTTGAAATTTGGATATTCCTGGTTTATAATTTTCTGTGCAGAGTTTCTCCATTTTTTTTCTAAAGCAAACTGGAAACAGTGCCCACAAGTTCCATCAGGTGGACTCCTGTCAATGCTCCTGGGGCTCATCTGCAGCTTTAGAAGCATTAGACAGAGCATACCTGTCTTTACCACTTCAGCTGACTACCGGGACAGCAGCAGGAACCTGCCGCCCTGTGCGGGTATGAGCAGACTGTCAACAGCGAAAGGGGACAGGACAGCTGATGAGGAATATGTTGGCCAAAGAGGAACGGAGAGATTCAGCAACCTTGTATTTCCATCTAACGGGTACACTCATTCATTATCTCTCAATATCACCCATTTGCCTTTTCCCTCTCAGTGGTTGTGAGGTTTTTTTTTTCCTTCCTAATCTCTTCCAGGCCAGGAAGACCAGCACTGCTTGGGCTGCTTATCCTCATACCCAGAAAGTACCAGATTCCTCCCTCCAAATTCTAGCAGCAGCTCCAACTAAGAGAGAAGTCTAGCTCAATGCCAGGCAGAACCACGACAGGATATACATATAATTCAGGAAACAAATCCCCCAAAATCTCTACTGCACGTATTATGTGGAGGCTTCTAATCCTTCTGAAAGTACTTCCCAACCTTCGTGGCTGGCTGAGTGCTCAGAAGAGGCACCTCCTCTCCCAAGGGCTGCGGCACCACGTGCCACTGACATTTAGAAACAACTTCCGCACTTCCTTTACTCAGTAAATGTAACGAATGGTGATGTTATAATTGGGTTTACAACCAAGCTCAGATGTCTGCATGGGATTTTTTTAATCTTGAATGAACCTCGGAGTGGCAGACTTGCCAGTGGGTTATCATTTAACTCCTGAGAGAAATTGTTAGGATGTGAAATCATACAGGTCCTTTATCACCCCATATTTGCTGAAAAACATTTGACAAGTTCCCTGTGGAGCTTCCCCATGCCCCTTATAAAAACGATGTAATATTAAACCTACGTTGTTTGATCTAGTTGTTGATTATTTTTCTTCTTCCTTGGAGGCTTCTTCTTCTTCGGCTTGTTGGCATTCTGATTATTTTGTTTGTTGTTCACACCAAAGTGTCCTGCCGATATATCGCTTTGTAGAAGGTTAACCAAGAGCGGGCTCGTGAGCGTAACATCTTTATTGACAGGAAAAACAGGATTCTGCCCACAGGAAATCTGATTCCCATTTGGCGTTCCACTAAACCCGGTATTGAAAGGCAGCCCATGGCCAGAGAAATGACTCCCTGAAGCATTGTTGTTTCCTTGCATTGCTTGCATGTGAGAAGGCACCATATTTGGCTGCTGCACAGGAACATCAGGTAACATCTGTGCCAAGTTCACATCGTTATTTGTTGTAGTCGTGGTATCCCCGAGTTGCTGAGATATGTGAGGACCAGGTCCGGTGGGTCTTAAAACCTGCCCTTGAATTCCCATAACCTGAGAAGGATTGCCATTCACGGGGCCCTGCTGAGCCATCATCTGCCCAGTGAACTGCACCATGTTTCCTTGCATGTTTGGGGTTGGTCCTCTCATCAGTTGAGCTGGCCCCGTCATAACATTGGACTGGTTTTGCGTACTAAAAGGCTGTTTATTTCCTTGCATCTGAGTGGTCATCATCTGTTCCATCATCGAGTTTTGCTGTAACAAGACCTGGCCCTGAGGTCCCATCATCTGATTGTGTGTAGACATCATCTGTTGTCCCTGCTGGGGAATCATCTGTTTGGGTGGGGTCATCCTTTGGGGAGAAGGACCGAGATTTTGGTTTTGTGGTGTCACCATCATTTGCCCTTGTGGCATGAGCTGAGTTCGAGAAAGTATCATCTGGTTTTGAGGGTTCAGCGATCCCTGAGCCTGAATGTTCACCATCTGGCCTTGAGAAGACACAATTTGCTGGTGCATGCCCATGAGCTGCGACTGTGGTCCTTGCTGCGGCTGTCCCTGGATGCTGCCCATGTTCACCTGGGACACCCCGCTAGCACCAGCCTGCTGGTTGTTCATATTTCCATGAAGTCCCATTAGATTGGTCTGCATCATATTGGGTGGCCCGTGTGGTGCTTGCATCTGATTTTGAGGAGGTCCGGATCCTTGGCCACCTTAAAAAAAAAAAAATTGCCAGTAAGAAACTGACTGGAATAATATAAAAATTTTCACACCTTTTGATGTTAAATGCTCCAAAATGGTTTTCTTCCTTTTTCCAATAAACTGGAATATCTGACATATTTGCAGTCCTGTGATGCAATGCTTGATGCTACAGGTACATGTGAGTTGTTAAAACAAAACCTCATACTTCTCAGAATAAACCCTTGGACTGGTGCTTCCCATCTATCCCACTACAGAGGACAAACCAGAAATTTCATTTCACTTGTTATCTGTATGTAAGTTTGAAAATCTTCCATAATATCACCTAACCCAACAGAATAATTCCAAACTAAAATAAGCTTCAAACCTTACGGTTATTTCATAATGGGTTAAAAAAGAAACACACATGGAGTACTGCTGAAATGTCATTATCAGGGTATTCATAATCCAGACAAAAGACTAATAATCGGATTGTTAAATGGAGACATTTGTGAACTAAATATTTAATTTTACAAGACTAACTGTAAATACAGTTCCAAAGCTTTCAAAGGAACTAATAAATCGTATTTTCAAAGCAAAACAAGATTATTTGTTGTTCTGCTTCTAGGATAATGACACTCTTGTTTGTCTTTTTTTCTCCTGGACAAGAAGCTACCTTTGTGTTCTATCTTTATTACCCCAGCCTCCAAATTTAAATGCTACTTCCATTCAATTCCTTAACAGATTATTCTGGATGTGAGTACCACAGTCCTAATCAATAATAGTAGGGTAGTTTGAAAAACACGAGCAGCCTCCTGCTTTTCTTTCCTCATTTAGCGCCCCCCAGAGAACGCTCACGCAGCCCCAGTGAGCTAACTCCCTATTAACAACAAGAGTTTAATGCTTTGGTATCTGTGTTACACAAGTAAAAGCACAAAAAAAAGAAAAAAGACAAGAGCGAGGAACGGCTCGTTCCCCCAGACCTGCGTGCTGCACGTTTGGGCCGGTTTGCAGCTGCGGGGCTCCGCTGTTCGCCACCGTCCCGGGGGCCGTGGAGGGGACCTGGCCCTGCAGGAAGCTCTGGCTGGGCTGGCCCGCGGGGAACCCTGGCGGGAGACGCTTGGGCATTCCTGAGGACAGGAACGGTCTGGTTAGTAATGGGAAACGGGAGAAAGAAAAAAGAGAAAATCTATCATTGGAGTGTGATAGGAAGAATACCTGTGAATCCGTGCTGTCGCATTACATGTTCAGGCAGAAAGTGGTTTTTGCCAATATAAGAAACCCACTGAAGACTTTTACAGCTCTTATCTGTGCAATAATTCTGCCTAACAAGTTACCATGACTCACTTCAAACCGTAATTTCAGCACAAAACTTACCCCGCATAGAAGGCGAAAAGTCCATGTTTGACTTTCTAGAAACTAGAAATTAAAGACGCGTTGCTGTTTTCCTCTCTGCTGCATCTCAACTCTAATCAGGCCCTTAACTTACTCCACCCACACAAACACCCGTATCTTGCATTTCTGTTGCAGCGATGTGCTCCTCTCAGCAGCTCTCACCGTAACACAGCAGGCAACCCTGTCCTTCCTTATTTTTCCGACCCACAATACGCAAGCAGAATTTGACTTTGGTTCCTTCTACAGTCACAGCTTTCTTGCACACTCAATTGTATTGCTTATGTTAATTAATCTTGTCTTAGGTTTGTAATTATTATTTCAAGATAATCAAGTTTACAGGTCAAACAATAAGACACATCTGCAAATAGGGAACATATACTCACTGAAACATCACATCACCGGACTATAGTTTTAGTTCTGCTAAACTTTTAGGAAAGTTTTGCACGTAGGAATGCTTGAACTGAGGAAAAAACAAGTGTTAACTTGGCCGATTCCAAAGCCAATGTAAATCCTGATTTACTAAATTAACTAGGCGAAATGGAAAGTGTTTTAATGTATTCATTTACTCCAAACCTTTCAATGCAAGATGGCTTAAAAATGGAAAAATCTATAATTACAACTCAACTAACGTACAAATTGCAGCAAGGAATTGGCACACACAGAAGGCCGGCAAAAAATCTCAACAAGCGGAAGCAATACAGCTGTGCTGAAACCAGCGGAACCCTGCCTTTTAAATCAGCCGAGGACACAGCTCCCAGCAGGACTGCTGATTTTAGCAGTATGGTCCACAGTGAATCCAAATTACGTATCGGGTAGTTTATCTGAGGTGTCATTTTTAACTCAAAAAGGTAGGGTTTTGTTTGTAGTAGGTTTACTTAGGAAGGAGGGAAAATACAGAGGTTTTACTCCCTAGAGGTCGTGGCTGTGCTGCCTAGAGGAAGTGATTCCTGATGGGGAAAAACTGTAGGGAAATGTAACTATAATCAATAATAAATAACTGCTTCTAGATGGAGACAAGATAAGATAGACCAAGTACAGGGCACTGGCAGATCCTAAGAACAGTCTGAAGAGGAAAACCTTGAAAATGAGACAATTCATCTGAATCAAATTAATCTGAACTCAAATGAGCCCCATGGTACAATCAGTGAAAACAAGAAGCTTGTCCAGATCAGCAGACCAAGAAACGGGTATTCCATACAGCCTCTTGGGCACATTTCAGACGTACAACGTGACAACGCAAGAAACTAGGATATATATGTGTGCGTGTAGGTGGACAAAGAATACGGCTCACATTTTATAAGTAGAGAAAGAAAATATTTCAAAGGCTTAAGCGAGAGTTTGTGTATGGGTGTCTGAGAGCAGCCATTCAAGGGAAAGATGAAGAAATGAGTGAGCAGTGAGAAGTGCTGCAAGTCTGGCACCGAACTACAAAATGCTCGAAGGGAAAAAACACCAAGGACACAAACGAGATCTTGGCATTGACAAATGAAATTCCTTCACTGTTAGAGAAGAATCCTAGGAGTAGTAAGCAAAAGATGTGAGTGTGGAGGTCTGACGAGAAAACTAAAGACAATATAGCTAAAACTGAAATTAAAACATCCCTTGACCTCTTAATTTTAGGACAGGGAGTACAATAGCATGGCAATAATAGCTCTTTCCCCTTCTGTGTGGGAAGAAACTAATGACAGACAAAGACAGGTTCAAGAAGAGACATCCACAACTTGGAAAGGAAGATGAAAAATAATGCCTCACTTCTGTAGTTGAAAATTTAAATGGTGACAGAGGAAACTGAAGAGAGAAAGAAAACGTTCATTTGTTCTTATTACACTCTTGCTCAAACAAAAATGTCCCCTTCCCCAAAGAACAACCACGAACCAAACCAAAAAACCCACATCATCTCTGAATATCCTGAACTTGTTCAAGACAACAGAAGAACCGCCAAGAGGACGACTGGCAGCCATAACCAGCACCTGCACGCAGCAATTTCCTTCTGCAGCGGCACAGGGTCTGCCCTCGGGTCACTGCAGGGCAGAGACGGAGAAACCAAGTGATGCTGATGCTAATTCAGTCCCACCCCTTTCATACTCAATCTGTACCTTTATTCTGTCTTTCAAAGATTCCTGTCAAAACTCACAGCAACATTAGCTATAGCCATTTCATGTTTCTTTTCTTTTTAAAATAAAAGAAGGTCTCAGCACTTCTTACCTCCTAAACCAGGGTGTAAACCTTGCGCACCTTGGTTTTGCTGCTGCATCACCATGAAGTTGGGGGGTACGTTCCCCTGTTGCACCATAGGATTACGACTGGGAGAACTGACAGGCTGCTGGAATCCCTGGGGCAGCGTGCTACTCTGGGGAGGCCTTGGTCCCATCTGCTGCTGCGGCTGGTTAACTGTTGGAGATGATGCAGGAGATCCCTGCTGGAAGGAGGAGGGAGAGGAAGCAGGAGACTTGTTGGTCAGGTGGGGCTGTTGTAGTGGCGTAGGAACCCGTGAGGGCCCTCCCTGAAGGCTTTTCATTTGAGGAGCAGTAAACTGGCCGGGATTGCTCATTTGGGGAAAGTTTGAGTGAGCTTGGGAAGCTTGCTGGCTTCCAAAAGGATATGGTGGTGGAGGATGAGTAGGAGTTTGTACTGTTGCTAGAGATGGTCTTGCTTGAAGTTGCTGCTGCATTTGTCCAGGCAACGGGGCCTTTTTCCAACCCTGGTTTACTGTCAATGTACCCAATGCTCCCTGGGTCGGAGGAGGCTGAAGTGCTCCAGAAGGAAGCTGGTTCCAGCCCGGGGGAACTGGAACCTGTGCTGGTGAAGTAAAGGAAGGTCGAATACCCTGCTGTGGCTGCTGATGTGGCTGGGGAGGACGTGTCTGCAACTGCGTCTGCTGCTGGAGCTGCTGAAAGTTGGCTGAGTTCATCTGCCTGTTTAGAGGAACTGACTGCATTGAATGGAGCTGGGGAGCTAAAGATCCAGATGGATGATTTTGCTGCTGGATATTTAGCCCAGATAAGAGTGGGTCCATTGCATCTATTAAAATAGCAAAGAAAAGTAAAAAAAAAAAAAATAACCTACTGAAGACAAAACCCACACAAAGACAAAACCAAGAAAGGGTAAATTGCTTGCTTGCATTTGCTTACTCTGCACAAAAATTCACGTTCCAATGTTCCAATTTCTCCAACAGACAGAACAGGCAACGCTCTAAAAATCTGTAGGTTGTTCGGGAATGCTGAGAAGCCAGGTCTTATTAATTTCTAACCTCTACAGTGAAGCACAACAGCTCCACAGTGCTTGTTGCTACAAACTAATGTAAACCCTCAAGACACTTAGAATTGTAGAATCACAGAATATCCCAAATTGGAAAGTACCCACAAGGATCATTAAGCCCAACTCCCTGCTGCCCGCAGGACTATTCAAAAATAAACTATATGACTAAGAGATCATCCAGAGGCTCCTTGATCTAGGACAGGCTTGGTGCTGTGACCACTTCCCCAGGGAGCTTGTTCCAGGGACCGAGCACCCTCCCAGTGAAGAACCTATTCCTAATGTCCAGTCTGAACTTCCCCTGATGCAGCTTCATTCCATTCCCTCGTGTCCTGTCGCTGGTCACCAGAGCGAGGAGATCAGCACCTCCCCTCCGCTGCCCCCCCGTGAGGAAGGTGTGGACTGTGGTGAGAGCACCCCTCAGTGTTGAGGTCACTCCTCAGTGGTGAGGTCACTCCTCAGTGGTGAGGTCACTCCTCAGTGTTGAGGTCACCCCTCAGCCTTCTCCAAGCTGAACAGACCAAGTGATCTCAGCTGCTCCTCGTTAGTCTTGCCCTCGAGACCTTTCACCATCTCGGTTACCCTCCTCTGGACACGCTCCAGTTGTTTGGTGTCCTTCTGCTCCTGAGGCACCCAGAACTGTCCCCAGTGCTCGAGGTGGGGCCGCAGCAGGGCAGTGCAGAGGGGACACTGTGCTGGACGCAGCCCAGGACACGTCTGGCCCTTTGGGCTGCCAGGGCACACAGCTGACTCCTGTTCAATTTGCCATCAACCCAAACCCCAGACCTCTCCATGGAGCTGCTCTCCAGCCTCTCATCCTACAGCTCGTATATACAACCCACTTGTTGGGGCAATTATCTCTGCCAGTTTAAAAAAGTGGCATAACAAGGAATTAAAATAGCATCATAAACTAATATTCCCAGAATGTTTAAAACATTTATGAAAAATGCTGTCTGTTAGAATAAAAACTGCAGAGATCTACAGTACTGGCAAGTACTGGCAAGTACTGCCACCATACACGGAGAGACAACGAAAACCCCCTCTTTTTCTGCAGTCCTACAAGTGCAAGTAACTTGTACCGGTAGAACTGTGAAGAATAAACTCTGACCATTCGCACCCCTCAGATTCCCAGCCCTCAAGCTTCCTGTCTACCTGCACCTTCTGAAAAGCACTCTGCTCAGTCTGGTGCATTTGCTTCCCACCAGAGACATCTGCCTCCCTCAACCAACCCTCTTACCTTTATCTAAGCATAAAGCGCAGTCACAGCTATTCTATTGCAAAAATACCTCTACCGCTGCTCAATGCATTTGACCAGAACACCAAGCTTATTAGGCACCCAAATTATCCCTGGGGACAGGGAGGGTTCCACAGAAAGAGTAACTCCAGAGAGGGCAGGGGAAACACTCGAGGAGGATTCTGGGTACTCTTGTGAGTACACGCTCAAGCCCGTGTGATGAAGAATAAAATTCAAGACCATTTTCAGGTCAGGACTGTGACTACATGTTACCACCTGGCTGTGAGGAAGGCCGAGGTGTTCTTGTCTGCAGCTCAGCACCAGCACCAGCGGCCACCATCGAGGAGGGCACGTTTCCACCCTGGGACATCATGACAGCTGCAGCATTGCTCATTCTTATTAAACCTTAAAAAATAAAATTAGAAATTATCAAGTCTTGCGGTTTTAACATACAGAAAAAATTTAGATTTTTTTTTTTTTACAAGAAAAATTTATATTCATTAAGAAAACATCTATTTCGACTTTAAGAATTGTTTGTCCAATATAACCTGAGGACACATGTCTCTCTGAGAGCTCAGATTCCCTGGTATAAAACACACAAATTAAGGTCATGCTGAAGTTTTTCCTTCAGCACCGAACTTTTTAAAAGGAAACACCACGGAGTCCTTGTTTGAGCCTCACTTGCCCACTACAGTCACCAAGTGTTGAGATTGTACCAGTTACACAGCCATCAAGGTTTTTGCAAAATCTGATACTAAAAAGTAACTGAGGCATTGTAAGAGCAGGATTTCAATGTTTCGCTTCCACAGGCTGCTATATTATGAAACAGTTTATATTGTTGACCTGCTGGTTACATTGTTGTTGTATTTATACTGGTTACATTTATTTTGTTGACCTGCAGGCAAGAAATGAAGCTCCTGATGGTCACACTGAAGATCAGAGCAGACACTTTCAAGCACACTTTCCTTAAATGTTTCACGTTCCTTGTTAGGTTTCTACAGAGGTGAAATGTTCTGTCCTTTCCTTCCCATTGACAGCCACACATGCATCTCATATTAACTCCTGACTAAAAACATTCCCATTTCTTAAAATCGCTTTAAATCCTATTCACTAAGATACTAATCAGTTTATTTCGCTTACAATTCAGCTATTAAAAAAGAACACAGTAACTTTTTTAAACTCTTCATAGAAATCTGACTTTTTAGTTAAAAATTACTTATGCATATATATAATGCTCTAAAATGTAGAGTTTAATAAAACTACACCTCTCTGGGAAAATTAATACTCTATGATCAGATCGCAAAAGTTTATCAGGAAATAAAAAGAGAGACTAACAATGACAGTGTCCTGTCCTTCCCACAATTATAAAGTATTTAATCTAAAATCGTTTATTACTGTACACTGAACAAAGGCTTATGCTCACTTTCATAAAGGTGGCCACACATAAAACTGACAATTTGTGAATTCACTACACTAGACCCATCTGCTTTTACAGCATTTATGTCGAAAAAAAACCAAACCAAAACACCAAAACTGAAACAAAAATTTGAACCACTAAACCCTCAAAAAAACCCCTAAACAAACCAAGCTGCCCCATCCAGATCATTTCAACGTTTGGGGGAAAAAATGCAGCCAACTGTCTGCTTTACATAGTGGGACACGGCTTGACAAGCACAGGAACACATTAATTAAAACGGCAATTGTAATTCTGCAAACAATAATCGCTCTAATCAGTGAAATTCTATTATTAGCTTAGCGACAATTTTCCAAGCGTGGAAAGCCTCAAAGGACTTTACCTTGTCCCCCTTGCATGGGAAACGCGGTTTCCACGCGCACGGCGCTGCCGGCCCCCAGGGGCCCGTTGATCCGCACGTCCTGGCTCCGGTTCTGAGCCAACGCCAAGTTGATGGCACCTTCCCCTGCAAGAAACGGACACCTGGGGTGAGCTGAATCACATGTGGAAAAGCAGGACACAGACACTTTCATTTAAAAGACGTCACGGAAAGAAGGCCAAACTTCACCTGTAATGCGAACTCTAGAAGGATGGTTATGCATCGCACTACCTCTATCTCCTGGATTTCAATTTTAAGAAAAACGAACACCATGAGAAGCATTAGAAGCCCTTGGTTTCACCCTGAGTGTGCTCTCCAACAGTTGTCCAGAATGGACATCTTAATTGTGAAATCCACTCAAAACTTGTTCTTGAGAAAATCTCATATGAAATAATAAGGGAAAAAAAAAAATGAGGGCACATTTTGCTAGCTAACAGTCAAAAAATGTTTATGAGGAGGTTTCCTGATGTTCACAGGGGTTTTGGCTATTATATTTATTTTTAAACCTACTCTTGAAAGAACAAAAATCTCAAGCTTCCTTTCCACTGAAGTCATTCTCCAGATTACTACATCACGAGTTTTGCAACATTAACCAAGTACACAAACCAGCTTGTTGAGAACACTTGAATTTTAGCTTAATGCCTTTGGAAACAAATGAAGCGTGAGGTACCTTCAATCTGAACTGAGAGAATCCCCAGGTCTCGAAGCTGTTGGTTGTTATTCTGAGCCAGAATTCGCAGCCGCTCGGCAGCTTCCCGGGGTATGTTGAAGGTGACGCGGACGCTGTTCCACGGCTCTATCTTCTGCAGCTTTAGCTTGTTGGATTCTTCAAAGGAAAACAGTCAGACTGAGCGCAAAGGCAGTTTTCAAACAAGCACGACGAAATAACTCAGTAAAAAAAGCACAGCTGAAAAAACTGAAAGAATTATTTGGCTTTGAAAACGATCAGTGGTCGGTCTCAGGTACAGGAGATTTCCCCAGCGCTGGGGTACAGCGACCGATGCTGTCAAAGCGCTTCAGGTATTTTCCAAAAATTTGTGATCTAAAAACTGCCCAACTGATAACAATGCAACAGCCAACACAATCGCTTCACAATATTAGTCAAAAATTGAAATATTCTGTGGATAAAATACTTTGGAAAGATATTAAAATATCTAATAAAAGACATAGTAAATCTGCTTAGTGAACCAGAGGGACGTGTGAAAAAACTCACTACAAGAATTAAACCCTCATTCTTGAAATACTTGCTCTACAAATGCTTTTGAAATCATCTTTATTTTTTTTTAGAAGACCAGTGCCAACGGTCCTAGCAGTAGTTCATTAATTTCTACCATATTTAGTTTTTCTGAATAGGTATGTTCAACCCACTGCAAAAAGCACATCAATGTCATGCAAAATATTTAGTTGCAGAGATCATCTTTACATAGTCTACATGTGAATATTCCTATGCAGATCAGTTGTTTTAAAAGTAAGAGGGGGAAATTAGCAAAGCGGCAGGGCAGCCACGGTGGATGGATTATCTGAAGTGGGACCTAAGGAGATTACAGCAAGGAGCCCAAGAACGGGCACCAGACCCAACTGAGCCCAACTGCACAAAACGGAAAGAACAAAGTGACAAAGAGGTTCAGTTTGGCTATTCAGAAGTCATAGGTTATTTCTCTGAAAGGTACTTTACATCACTGTGCTCGTTTGACTGAAAACAGGTTAATTTTCTTCATGCAGTAGAAACCTTTCTTTTGTTTTGTAGCTGGCACAGTCGTCGTTTGAATTTAGTTTGAGAACAAGCAGATAACAGCCCAGTGCAGAGTTAATGTTCTTAAACGCTCTGGTCTGAGGGCCAAGGGCACTGAGCTGTGCCCACAGGTGTGAGGCAGCAAGGAAGGGGATGGATGGATGGACAGAGCTGGACTGACACCCAGACTGAGCAATGAGAGTGTTCCAGCCCATTAGTGTCAGGCTTCAGATTTAAGGAGAGTTGCTCTTCCACGCTGCCTCCCCTTTTCTCTATCTTGCTCTTGCTATCAAGCCGGGGGAGTTCAGTCGAGACATTCAGCCCGGCCTTTTGCCATTTTGCAGAGGCCTCTGGGTTTTTCTGCCTTCTTCCTCTCTTTTCTCTCTCTGGCATCGGCTTTAGGACCAGGTGTGGTTTGCTGGGACTGGCTGCTCAGTTGTGGACAGAGCTCGTGAGGAATTGCCTTGACTATCTTTTATTTCTATTTTGTATATACGTTTACTAGTAGTGCATTAGTATTTAGTTATTTTACTAAACTGTGTTTATCTCAATCCAAGTTTCTCCCTTCCCTTTCGGGTCTCTCCCCTGTTGCGGGGGGTGGAAGAAGGGGTGAGCGAGCAACTATTGTGGTTGTATTGCTACTTCGGGTTAAACCACGACAATTACTGAAAAAACAAGGACCGCAATGAACATTTTGAAACCTACTCCAGAAACTTCGTTTTGTTTAAACACCAAGACTGCCTGCCCGAAGAAGAAAGGCGGGTTCTGCATTGTATGGCGCATTGTACGTGTGCTGAGCCCAACCTCGCCGAGGGGCTGTGGACTCGGGAAGGCTGGACTGGTACCAGCACAACCACGTAACCAGCTGTCAGCAACCACCACACTCCCCAGGGAACGGGGCACGGCCCCGAGCCGCCTGCTGTTCAAAAACCGTTCGGCCAATGCTCTCAGGTACACGGTTTAACTTCCAGGTTGTCCAGTGCCGAGTCAGGAGTTGGATCTGTGGGTCTCTTCCAACTCAGGATTCTCTGATCTTTTGCAAAGATGCTCAGAAAGTGGACAGATATCTTTTTCCAGGTCTTGATGCGCTGGTAAAAGATTCTCCCAAAAGCCTGTTATCATTCACTAGATACACAGATGTGCCCAGACCTCAGTGGGTGTGCGGGTACGTGAGAGCACTCCACGTCCTCCACCAGGAAACCAAAAACCAAACCAACCAAACAAAAAGAATCAGGTCAACATGGCAGCAAAGGGGCAGTAACATCTTGGAGTAACACAGTTACTTGAGAGTGAACCTGTTCTCAGACAAACAGCAGTGGTTTAAATCGGATGGTTTGGGCAGTAAAAAACATCTCTGTGGACAAGACTGGTTTCACTTTCATATAACACAGCGATGTGTAATGGAGGGAAATGAAAGAGAAAAATAAACAAGTAAAACATGGAAACTGAAAAGGAATAAATGAATTCACTAATGAAATCAGTTTTGAAAAATGAAACAACTGCAGAAACTTGCACCCTGTGTCTCTGAGAAGGACAGTTCCCAAATCCACTATGAATAACCCGGCAAATCTGATTACAAACTAAGTAACTCGAAAACAACATAATCTATTTCTCTATACAAGCACCCTAAGTAAATGAATACTTAAAGGACAGCTGAAAAATGACAAAAAGGTACATTACCCATGTGTAAAAGGCCAGGCACATTCTCCAATATGATACCTAGTTTCTGCTCAAAGTCTCTGTCACCTATATTTCCTTTAAAAGCTACAAAGATCGTGGAATCCTCAGGAGCAGCATCCTCTTTCAGTTCATCTTCCTCCAGTCCCGAATCAAAATCCACCTCTAAGTCTTCCATAGCTGAGGAGTGCAAGGAGGCATATGTATCCTGTAAGTTAGGTAGATCATCCAAAACCATTGTTTCCAACAATGGGAGGCTGTCAGACGTTAAGATGATGCTTGGGAGGGAAAAAAAATAATTATAATAAGTATAACAATAAGTGTGTAAAGACATTAACAATTGCTTTCAATGGCATATAAGATCATCGACAGAAAAACCTACCGGGTGACCCAATGCTAGTGTCTGCAAGACAAACTGTGCGACTTGGAAAACCGTGGCCATTGCAGCACCCAAGCTGTTCATCCACTAGAACAAACAGAAGTGGTTTCCTGACAGAATCCTGCTGCACGTGACTTGAGAAGTATTCCAGTTGACCTAAATGACAGGCAGGTAGAAAGGAAGGTAGCGGGAAAAAAAAGAAAAGAGAAAATCAATTACTTTCATCTCCATATTGTACAGCAGACAAGCACCCAGCAGCAACCATTGAGAGCAGCTTCACTAGAGAGACACAGAAAGCCAGCAGCTGCGGGGACTGCAGATCAATAGGCAACTCCTCCACCCAGCAAAGCAGCAGGAAAGCCAGAGCACATTTTTACCAGGAGAAATTCAGCATTTGACAAATATTTCACTCCCACCCAGAGAAACCTCAAGCATACTATGCCTGCTTTCTAAAAGTTTAGGTGTTTTCAGCTGCTAATGCACATCACCACCTGAAATTCACTCCCCCTTGCTGGCCCGCGACTCCCCCCATGGCCCTATTGAGCGTGGGTAAGAATGAATTCAGTAAATCAAGTCACACACCTGATGTTTTTTACTTTGTGAAATGTCTTAACTTTGCAATAAATTTTACTTGACATGATGCTGGTAATCTAAGATGTTACCTGTACAGAAGTATGATCTACTATAAAAGCTATACATCTATGAACAATACCCATGTTAAGACATATTTTTCCACTCCAACACGAGCCATTACACAGGCCCCAGCACTAAGTCCTCCAGGTGAGGTCCCTATGATCACACTCAATATTTTGCAAGTATCACTAAAAAGATTAAAACCATCCTCACCAACAGCCAAAGGTGATGGCAAAACCCAAGAAGGGACTTGCTCCTGACACAAATCAATTCAACAGCTGGGACTGTCAAGACCTCATAACTCCAAAGCTGTCGGTATTCAAGCACAACCCACCAAAACCGTTTCTTTTGCGACATCGTACCCTCAAATAGGATACAGACCGGGGTGCTGGCAGAGGTTCAAGTTCCCAACACAAATCAAAACCACAACTCTGAGATTAACAGTGAGCTGCAAACACCGGCCAGGAAACAGCCCTTTTTAAGGAAAGGTTAACTATGTTAGACAAGCTGAGATTCGGCTTCCCATTGTTTGCACACTCGCATAACTTTGCTGAAGGGACGATATTACAAATAAAAAAACAAGGACTCAGAAGTCACAAAATACCCACAAATTTGATCAGGTCTCTACAAACACACTACGATCTTACAAAATATGGGGGTTTTGTCTCCCTGGCAACCCTGCACCACACTGGGCAGCCTGAACAGCACTAAGGAATAACCACCTATTTAACACACTGCTGCTGTCCCATCCTGCAGCACCAGCCCTTCCTTCTCAAACGTGGCTCAAACAGCAGGTTCAAAACACAGTTGTGTCTCACAAGCTCTTCTACAGTTTTGCAACAGAAAGTACAAGTGTTTCACAGTCACTGATCTATTTCCACAGTGCTTTCATAAGTTACTTATTATTACCATGGAAATTCTGAAGACTGAGAATAGAGATTTTTTTTTTTCTAAATTCATTACCAGGTGAACACAGACAATTAACTTCTTTTTTCCCCAGGCTCCTTGCTGCCCAGCTCTGTATCTAAATTACAGGCCTGAGTGTTTGGCACCTCCATTAAGTCAAACCACTCAGTTTCACGTCAGGTGCTGAGAAAACAAGAATGACAATTAATAACCATCTGTGAAAAGCTGTTTTAATTGATTTTAACACACAATTTCTTGGACAGGGAACTTCCTTCCCAGAGCTGGCTTTACATCACCCAGGGGAGAATTCCTGCTCCTTCTGCACCCCTACATTGTCCATCACACGTACACCGACTGCGGGCAGAAAGGAGCTGGGAGTCCAACACAAACGATCTTTGTAACAACTGAGCACAGTCATTCTGTGCACTGAATAAGGCAAGTAACCTGTGAAATATGAGCAAGCACTGTATTTTGAAGAAAAATACACCGAAAATTATTTATCTGAAAATCTTGAGGAAGTTTTTGAGGGAGAAAGATCTCAGCTCAACATACAGGATCTTATGTGTTGAAAAACCACAGTTACTTAGAGGGGATGGGGTGTTACACCTGCAGCAAGAAACATGAGTATTTCTGACAATCCCTGACACCAAAGAAAGAAAAGGTTTTTGTAAGAACAACACCAACTGGCAATGCAAATATTTCAAATCTTTTTCTGAATGGCAGTGTCTGAAGTCTCTGTTTTCTCTGTGAAACAGCAGAGTTCCAGATTTTAAAGACTCCACGAAAATGTTGTAGCTTAGACCAGATTCCACCAGCCTCGCCTCAACGTGCCAACATCTGGCAGTTCTTGAAATTATGGCCCTTCATGAACACTATTATAATACAGTTTGCTAAATCTCGAAGGACCACAGGCTTTGTTTCATCTGACTCAGAAAATCATACGACAGCAGGGAAAGCCTGAGTTAAGGAAAATAAAACCAAACCAGGACCGAACTTTACATTTTACTCTCTGGATAAGAACATGTGGCTACAGCTCCTTTCGCATTTTATTCCTTCACATTATGCTCCTCAAGCATCTCTGTTACATCCACCTTCCCTCTCTCCCTCTCACACACACACAGCTCAGTCCGTTCCTACACTCAGGTATAATTTATCTTCAGTATGACAGGAGGAAGCAATGATCTGCAAAATCTTCCTCTTCAGGCAGAGCACAGCACGCCATCCATCTCAAACCAAATGAATCCCAGCTGCATCCCTCGTCCTAACAAATTCCGTAATCTCCTGGTTATAGGTTTGACTTCCATAAATCATGAGCCAGCACATGATCGCAGTGAGCCTGTACCTTCGCTCAGTGCTCTTCCACATAAGTACAAAAAGCCTTTACACACAGGTAAAACCCTGGCCATTCAATAATTCCTGTAAACTAGATGAAGTCCCAGCAGACTCGGGTATCTCTGGAGAGCAAGCACCACACCTGAACCTGCGTAAAAACAGCACATCTCATGCACCTGAGCATGAAACGGCAGCACAAACAGGCCTCTGAATATCATCCTCTGTTCAAAGAACACGCGTGGCCTTCTTCCCGCCCCTGCCCCCTGTCTTTTAGAGTTTATACTTTAATATTTCCCATTACACAATTGTTTCTACAAACTCAGAGCAAGTCCAGTGCTACCACATGGCAACCACCTCCCCATGAACCCGGCCTGGGACACGCCACAGCAGCACGAAAAGCCTGTTTATTAGAAAGTTGGTTTTATTCAGTATAGTTTAATTATTAAAAATATGTAACTGAAGTAAGGTGGGGATAAACAGCCAGATAACAGACTGATAAGCAAAATGCACCTGCAGTACTGACTGAGGATAAAGGGTGGCAGGGCAGGGGTTGGCAGGGGACAGCCCATGAGGACCGGAGTGCCCACACCAAGGACACAGAGCAGCCCTGATCCAAACTCGAGGGTATGTCAATCTGTTTCTTAAACAGAACGTGAAACCCTCTGTATTGCTTTCTTCTAACACCTGCATTACACAAAGCAAGTAAACCAAACCAAGGCTCCGTCTAATAACCTCTCCCAGGTTTTCTGTCACAGGGTCTACCGCGTTACAAGCTGGTTTTTTTGGCAACTCGGAATATACACTTTCACAACAGATGTCACACCAGAACACGCACCTTCTAAAAACAAATATGCAGGGAGCCCAGTTAAATAAAAAGTACTAAAATCGTGCTCTACGCCTGCAAAAGCGCTCTTCCACATCACAGCAAAGACTGGGAAGGGTGAGAGCAGCAGGAAGGATGGAGCGGTGTCCTTCACGGGCAGCGTCAGCACTGAGCAGGGCCCTCACCCCCCTGACCGTTATTTAAAGCTGCAACAGGGAAGGGGAAGAAAAATCAGTTCAGAAATGGGACTACGATCAAGTCCCTTGGGGAATCCAGAACTGAGAGCAAGGAGAAAAAGTCTTTGATAGCAGTAGCAGCATGATTTTCAAGGGATAAAGAACCCTCCTTCCTTCCGCCTTCATTGAAAAATGGCTTTCAAGCAACTTAATAGGAAAAAAAAAATCAGAAAAAAACCCAGATATTGAATAATACACTTTAAAGTTTTCTTGTTTCCTTTGTTTTAGGTGCCAGTGAGAAAATATGTAAAGGTATTCATTAAGTTTTTGAAGATGAGGACGGAAGAGGTTCAGCATTGAGAAGACGGCTTTCTTTTAATGTACAACACATACACATGTGCACCCACACAGGCAAACTTTTAAAGTGCACCACCTATAAAACCCAGAACCACTCTGATCCTAACACTGGTTTTACTGCTAATTTGTTAACAGTGTATTATCCTCCTGCAACTGTTTCAATCATTTTGTTGCTTAATATAGTGATCTCCGAGCTGGTTAAATCTGACCAATGAATAAATTTCTAAGCACACAACCATTCTATGATACAAAGACTAAAATGACATAATTGTTTTTGGCAAAAAAAACATTTTATAAAAATCCTAGATAAGTGTCATATTGTTACACAAGGAGATTAAATAAGGCCGAGAATCAGTTACAATATGAAATAATACTTAAACACGCAGTAAAATTTCCTCTGAAACAACTTAGCTAGAAGTAGTTGGAGTAATTTGGAGTTTCAAAGTGAAGAGGGGTAACGTCTCAGCTGCTCTTGGGCGGAGGTCTGAGCACAACCACAAACCTGACGGCAAAGGCCCGAAACCCTCTGTGCAGAGCGGAGAGCCAGCCCCTCACACACACCAGCGGCACGGACCCGCGAGCCGGACACTTCAGAGCAGAATAGGGAACAAGAGACACTCAAATGCATCATAAGCTTATTATACCTACCAAAACAAATCCCACAGCTTCAGTATTTTGTGGCACGCAACAGGTCTTCAGGTAATTCCAGACTGGCAAACATGGTTAAACAGCAACTCCCAGAAATGTAATCCTGAAAGAAAACCACCACGTTTCAACAGACAAGAATGCAAAATAGCAAAAATACTGAATATGATAGTGAATACCTTGATTTTTTAATATGCAGTTTCACACCAAATTCAATTCAACTCTCTCCTTAGTAATGTAAAAAGTACGTGTTACTATGTTCAAATATTAACAGCAAAAGCTGAATATCTGGAAAAATCAATCTTTCATTACAGGCAAAAAACCTGAATACTCCCTTTGGCTGGAAATAACATCATATTTTTCTAAAGTTTAATTTAGAACAATGTATCTAAGTCTTAAGATAAACTCTTCTAGACAAAATTCATCCTCCGAAAAGAGAGACTGGCACAACCAGGATGCTCTCGGCTCACCGTAAGCAGGCGTCTAAACCAGCTCAAGTTCAGCCTGCTCCAGACGCGCGTTCCCAAGCCCCACAGGCCCTCAGGTGCCCGCTCTTATTGCAGGTGCCCAACCAGGCCGGGCGGATCCTGCCCCACAACCTGCGCCTGTTCACACTCTGAGCAAGTTGCATTCAAACCTCTCCGGGTAATGAAAACACGGCAGTAAAAGTAATGGCTTCAGCGAGAATAAAACACCGCCCCTCAAATCAAGATGATTTATACTATAATAACATCCCAGTGTTACTTTTCAAGCAGATCTTCTCCTTACATGCCGGCCTGCTCATCAGTGGGGAAGGGGACTACCCAAAAACAAGCTGGGGAAGCAGAAGAGGGAAGACGACTTGAGACAAAGCAGAAATCTGCCGTCTTCTATCCAGACAACAAAGTAAAATCGCTTTAAAAGCCTTAGTATCGTGCCACAGCCTTTGCACTTCTGCCAGCCCAGCAACTGGAAAGATTATTCACATTAAATCAGACCCTACGTGCTTTGTAGCACTTTTAATAGTCATCTAGCACTTTTCAACCTCTGGTATCTTCTTTTTTTCTAAATAAATCCTGTAATTCAGTAAGCAGTATGATACCAAGTAGAAGGTCTGAGTAGCTAAATCATAAGCAGTAACTTCGCTGTTTCCAGCTATATGCAAACCTTATAAATACCGTGACTGGACACCAAGCTGACAAGCCAAAGCAAAATCTGAAATATTACTTTTTTTTATTATTACTAAGTGTAAGCCAAAACTTAAGACAGCTTTCCACGTTCTATAGCACACACTGCATTAGTTGTGTTTTTTCACCCTTTTTATAAAAGGATGTTTCACTGTTTTAGATGGACTAAAATTGAGTCACGTAACAACCAGGCTGCTTATCTCCAAAGCCGTGCTAAGAGTTCCAACGAAAGAACAGGCCTTATTTGCCCAGTAAAAGCTGGTTTTAATGCCTCCCAGCCCCGTTCACACCATCCGTGCCCTGGCAGGGCTCAGCGGTGACATTTGGCTGAAGGACGATGAACTGTAGGGAAAATCACCTGAATTTGATACAAGGAACCGAGGGGCTTTGAGTTCCCCCACTGTCCCTCCCAAGGGGCAGTGACCGTCCCTCGCTGGGGAGGACGGGCTGCCCGAGGGACCCCGCACCAAATCGAGCATGGTCGGCCCGGCCTACGGGAAGAAGGATCATTAACTGCTGCTGTCTCTATTCCTGCTGTACGTGAGACGATACCAAATTCGGTTAAGGAAAATAACTAATTAACATCAGTTCATTAACTCCAGCTTTCATTACAGTAAGTTACCTGACAGAGACCGTGGAAATCCCTAGAGACCGAACGCATGCCTTAGCAGACACCACAAAATCAGCCCTGCAAAGTGTTCCATCTGCAGAAGCAGTCCAGAAGGAGTCCAGAAGGAGTACCATCCTGATCCATGCCACTCTCCACACTGTTCTGCTGCACTCCGGTAGCCCTCAAGCACAAAACACCTAAAGCCAAGTGTTTCCAACAAGGACAAAACTACAGCTTCTTATACTCATACGACCCTTTGCAGTGATATCTTAATGTATTTTGACAGAAGGTTTAGTGGGACACTGGTTTAAGTTTCATAAAGTTTGTTGAAACCCCACAACTCATGCCAAGCTGCAATGGACCGTTAGTATTTATTTCAACAGCATTTGACTGATGACATCATCAGGGTTGCTTTAAAAAGTAAGTTGATAACTTCAGAACAAGTTTCAATGGCAGCTAAGTTAGCCACAAAGACATTCCCACTTTTGGCAGCTGAGATACCAACACAAGGCCAGGCCTCCTCCTGAGTCACAGGGTAACTCAGGATCAGCAATTCTGTTGGAAGCTGTAGTCTACACAATGTAATATTTGACCAATCAATTCTCATTAGCTGAATTATTAATTTCACAGGTGAAAGATATTTCCATTTGAAAGAAATACAGCTCACAAAGATCTATCAATGCATCAGCAAACACGTACAATGAGATGCTCTTTAAAATCAGATGTAACTTGACAAGAATCTATACTTTATTTTGCCTTCCAAAGGCTATGAGAAAACTCCTTTTCAAGTAGCAACTTATTCATTGTTGGCGTTGCAACAAGCTTTTGATGTAAAGTTGAATTTAACCACTACCAAGCCCTTCTGGGCTGACATGCCCCACAGGTCCGCCTTTATCACCAAATTCCCACTGAACTTCACCAACGCTGATATAGCCAGTCCAGGTATCCTTGTGATTACCAGTCCTGAACTGAGGTTTGACTGAAAACTGCATCTCTTGCTTATTGCAATATCCTTCCTTCTTACATGTAATAAAAGCCTAGGAAATTTCACTGAAGTTTTTAAAAGACCAAAACATTATAAAGTATGAAGAAAAGAGTTAAGATAAAACAAACAGCTTAAAAGTAATTCCTTTGACAGGATGCACTCAATCGGGCAACTGTTGTCCCTGATCAATAAAAAGAAAAAAATCTTAACACAGGTAGGTACAGCTTTTGCT
This sequence comes from Pampusana beccarii, assembly GCA_013399365.1. Classification (NCBI taxonomy): domain Eukaryota; kingdom Metazoa; phylum Chordata; class Aves; order Columbiformes; family Columbidae; genus Pampusana; species Pampusana beccarii. The sequence continues at coordinate 3,776 of VWYH01002529.1, read as the reverse complement.
AAACCCAAGATTGTTCTGCGGGTTTCCTGACTGTATAAGAACTTGCAGCTTCTTTTGTGCTGCTCTGGACTTTCGGAATAATCAAATTTCACGAGAGTCATTTATTGTCACCACTGCTATTAAGACCCACATCATCGCTGCTCACCCCTGCACCTTCCAGTAAAACGAGGGTGCAGCAGAACCAGGGAGCAAAGGGTCCTTGGGACGGAAAGATGCTCCTGAGCAGGAACCTTCCCACACCACAACCAAAAGATGAGGCACTAGTTCTTCTCCAGTATTATTCTTAATTGAGACCCACTCAAAAAAGCTCGTCGTGTTTTTTCCTTGGGAGGCTGAGCTCCTACAGCCACAGTCCCAAGACTCCTCTGGGAAAGAGACTCACCAGAACTGCCAATATGAGCCGTGTATCTCACCTCTCACAGGCTCTCCACTCACTGCTGGGAAAAGCGATGCTATTACAGACACCAAAACTTCCAGTTTATCAGGAAGCCAGGCAGAAACAACTCCTCACATTTCCCTTGTACCATCCAGAGAGGCAGCAGCCTCATTAGAGTCTACGTGTGCACACGTATGCAGAACACAGGGGCTCACATCTAAATTCAGTCTCTGCAAGTACTACCCAGAAACCACGATGGGAAATGCAATCTCGTATCAGCAGCACAGTCTTGCTAGGTCATTTGATTTGTAAAAGAATAAAAATTACAAAATTAAAATGATATGCGTAGGGCTTGGAGAATGTACCAGTATGTGTCTTTTAGTGGGAATACCTAGGTCATTCCCTTTCACACATCACACATACTGCTCAGGCTCCCACATACGCAAATCAGTGTCCACAACTCCCTGTCCTGAATAATCAGTTTACATGAGGACAAACGAATTTAGACAAGGCATTGTTCATCTCCTGTACTTTTCAATTTCCACACAAATCTGATCCAAATGCTGCGTGGGGCTGTGTGTCAAGACTACTCTCGCAAGCCTGAGAAGCGGGCGACCGTCCTCGGTTCCAGCAGCCGGTGGCTCTCAGGAGCCTCCCCCCTTGCCCCGCTCCCACACCAGCGACATGGCCACATGCTCTGCTCGCCTTTCTTTGCTCCCAAATACATAAAGAAGGGTTATTTACTGTGACACAACCTCAAGGTCACAATATAGACACGACAGAATTCACTTCTAGTTTTTATTTTTAATTGCGACAACAGCAGGTTTTGGTGCGCTATTCAGAGCGCAGGCGGGATGCTGGTAATAGCATCAACTAACGGCAGAGGACACGCTGGATGAAAAATGACCCCCGACGCCCCATGGGCTGAGAAAAATCCTAGGCTCCTGGACCCCTGGAAAACTTCCACTCCTATCCTTCTGTGTAATCCAAAGCTGAGATGAACTTTCAACTCCAGCAGCATCACCGAAAAGACTTTTTCCTTCCTTTTAATTAGCCAGGATGCTAGACAAGCTGAGTTTCATGCACCATCTTGAGCCAAACTTCCAGCTCTCAAGGTGTACACACTGAGGAACAGGCTGACTACGTGGCTGAAACACGCGGCTGTCTGCAGTGGGTAGTTCCTGCTGAAGAACACCAGTGATCTGCTCTGGAGGGGACAGCAGAGCTCCTAACAGTGTAAGACAAACCACAAAATATCCACAGCCTCAGTAAGGCACAGGTGAGTTGGTCATTCGCTAACAGATGGAAAATATCTCACCTGGAGCTTGATGCTGCATCTTCCCTGCCTCAGGTCTGTGCCACCTAGGATTAGTTCTGCTTCCCCTTCTGCCCCTTAACTCTTTCCAACCCTCTGCATTCTCTCCCATTGCTTCTGCTCCAGCCCAGCATTAAGCAACAAGCTTATGCTTGAAGACAGTTTTTGTAATACGGACGGTTAAGTCTTGCTGTTCAACGGCACACACACCAACAGGCGCTCTGCTCAATCCTCTCCAGGCCACAGCATCTGTATTTCTCAAGACAGAGCACACAATTTTGAAACAGACCCCACCATCACGCCTTCTACCCTGCTGAGGTACAGGAGTGATCTATAAAATTTGCCTTATTCCCAATGCCGCCAACGAGTTAGAGCCACGTTAACTCTGACAGCTTCAGCAGCAAGCACTGTGCTGCTGCAAATCACTAAATTCGGCATGTGTGTTTAACTCAGTTGTATAACTCCAGCTTCCACCCAAAAGCAATGAATATGGTATTAGAAAATAAAAATATAATAGAAATCAGTTCAACGGATATCAGTTTGAAATATTTATCATCTACTACAAAGGCACACAATCTCTACCAGTATCATACTTAAACAGAACCAAGAGAGTCATTACGATTCTTTAGCAGAATCTACCTCTACATCCTCACATTTGCAAGTATTTAAGCCACTGAAAAATGAAAACACTTAGAGATGCACGATGGGCTGGATTTCTCAGGTTTCCCCACACACAGTTGTTTTTTATTTTAAGGAAGCACCTATGTTTTTACTAGAATAGCATAAAATTACTGTATCAGTTGGAAGCTTGTTGCAAACAACTCCTCCCTCGAAGTCCCATAGAAGAACAGGCTTTCTAGAGAGCACTGCTGGGAGACTTCCCAGCCCAAATCCAAAGCCAAAGGGAATACACTTCCAGAGGTTTCAAATATCAAGAAATGTCATTTCTCAAGAGAAGATCAGGTCTGTGTGCAGCCTCTCCCCATTATGATTTCATTTTTTCTCACAGGAGAGTCAGGATACAGTACGACTGTGAAAAAAATCCTGGTAAACCTGGTTAATGCTCAAATGAAGCCACGTGGCTCAGTGAATATTTGAAGAACATATGGATTTCTACCAAACGTCTCGCTGTAGGTAGTGCGTTTAGTGCAGAGGCTCATAGACCTGGCATTTCTGGATGTGTGCCTTGAGTCCTTTGTTTCTCTCTCCACAAGATGCATAGAAAAGCTGGGAACGCTTGCTATAGCTGGAAAAGAGCTGCTACATTGTGGTTATTGCACCTGGGGATCTTTTTTGAAAAAGCCAAGTTAGTTCTCTGCGGTTGTTTCCTCATATGGGAAATACCGAAAGAATCAGCCAGAAAGACTACAATGCGCAATAATTATAAATACCAGTGAGGCACTGTCTGTCCTCTAGTAAAACTGAAATGAGAAAGGTCTTAGTATAGCGTCAGTCAGGGGAATGAACACAAGCGTGTGTCTGGAAGCTGAGGGGCTATGAAGAGACAAAGCTCATAAAGCTGCAATTCGCAGGCAGATTTCAGAACCCTGCGAGGTGAGCGACGGAAAAGCTGCTTCCCATTCCCCAAAGCAGCGTGAGGGGATCAGAAACCCTGAGTTTTCTGAGACATTCTAAAAGTAGATGAAATTTAGGGAAACACAAAAATCAAACCAAGGGAATAAGTTAAGAAGCCTTTCTCAGACTATTTTAAATAGTTACCGAGCAATCCAAACAAAAGCTTGGGTTCAAACAAACGTCAACGCGTCCTCGCTGACATCTTACAAAGATGTCAGCGCCCGCATGAGGTCAGGGCTGAGAAACCAGAACCAGAAACAACGTCCTAAGCCAGAGAAGCTCCCGGGCTGACAGCACCTGAGCGCCCGGACCCGCTCCCCGGGGGCCCCGGGGGCCGAGCGACCACCTGCCACGGCGGGAGGCCCGGCCGGGGCCGCGGGGCTGCTTTCAGGGTTTAGAGGTTCAGGTCTGAGCTCCAGGAGAAACGGGGCCGGTCGAGCAGCCGCCCCGGCCGGGGCAGCCCCGGCCCGGCGGGACAGGCTGCAGGCCGCGGCGGGCGGGCTCAGCCGT
>VWYH01002527.1:0-40017 GCA_013399365.1 Pampusana beccarii | reverse complement strand
TTTTTTTTTTGGGGGGGGAGGGGTAAAGATTAGCTCTGACAGAGAACATAATAAATTCAGAGGCTAAGTTTTTGAGGATAATATTCAACTGAAAATTGCAAATTTAGTATTGATTTGGTTATCCTAAAGTAGACTCCAATATTTAGACAGCTAAATTACGCTCTACATCCCAGTGACTACCCTGACAAAGGTGAAATGCAGTTACTTTATCATAATCACATGATACTGTTGGAGATGCTTTGGAGTACCCTGCCCAGTTTTTATCCTCTATTCAAGAAGTCCTTAGGACTTTGGAATTATTTGTCAGTCTCTTATAGCTGTTTCAGGTATGTTAAGGCATCTCAAATAGCACTAAATACATGTAATTAAGAAAACACTTCCCATCTCTGATCTCTTTTGAGGATAAGAAAACCTAACCCACATATTGAGACTTTATTCAGATATATAAACAGAATATAGGCTGAAATAAACCATGACTTCACAAAAAGTAAAAGAAAAATGTGTAAGTAGTAAGAAAGAAGATTTTCTCTTGGAATATAGAAAACCTGATCTGTCTGGCCTTCAGGTACAGTAGGTGGTTTTGTAATAGCTGGCAATTTTGTAACTGAACTGGGAAAGACAGAGACCTAATAAAAGATGAAAGCACTTTGTTCTGAGAGGAAAGATCTTGGGCTTTTAGGAGGTTCAAAAAGAGTTTCTGATATTTTGTTTCAGGTACAATCTTATTTACTACTTTCTTCCCTGACCTTGGAGAAAACAAAACAAAACAACAAACAAACAAAAACACAAACAAAAAACCAAACAAACCCACAAGCAAAAAACCCTTTTGTCTTAATGATACCACCTGTGATACATTTTGCTGTTAATTTTTTCCCTCATTCTATCATTCATGATCTGAAGAAAATCAAGTCTTTTTATGCGTAAGATCATGAATGTATAAGTTTACAGAGGGTACTTCTTATATTATGTGGGAGCTCTTCAGGTGGAAAAAGAAGCCAGATGAGTGCAAATTATCTCAGAGTGACTGAGCCATCACAATGCACTGATCACAGCCTATGCTGTCCCTGGAGAAGAAATTCATTAGAAAATTAATACTACTGGTGTCATTGTAAAAGGTAGTAGAAAATTTTTATTTTATAGCTTTCCATTCACCTTCATTTGAGAAAAAATACATGCAAATTTGAAGTAGCGTTGAAGGAGACTTGAAATTATGAAGAAAACAGGGTATATTTTACAAAAAGAACAGAACAGCACCTTGTAAAAATGACACTTCTTGTTCCAAAATCTAGGCATTTGTTTAGCATGCTAGCCTGATTTAATTAGTACCTGATACAGCTATAAAGATATAGCTAATTCTGCCCTCTAAAGAAATAATCCGTCTTGAAAGATCTCTGTTACACCTAGCAAACATGAACTGAAATAGAACGTGATTGCCATGTTTGACTATATATTTAGCAACAATAAAAGAAAACAGTAATTTATCAGATAGATATTACTGATATAGGAATAAATGAAATAAATTTGTCAGGAATACATTTAATTTGGAAATTGAAAGCATGTCTGGCCAACAGGATTGTAAAATTCTAAACATCCTCCCTACGGTGACATGTAAGTGGTGGGAATGGAGAAAGGTAAAACCACCTATGGAGTTTTAGGATAAAATCTCAGGAGTTTTGAACACAGAAATACTGAATTCAATTACCTGGTGGCTACAGCTCGTAATCTAGAAATCCTCTTCTACTTTTTAAAATTCCTTAGTGACTTAGTAATTATGTCTGATCAATTTAGATAAAAGGCGGTGTGTGTGTTCTTTCCTCCCCAAATTTATGCTTAATGAAGTACCCTACATTTGAATCATTGTTTATATAAACTCAATTTGTCTTTGCTTACTACAAAGAAAACAAAAATTGCAGAATCTCTGGAGACAGGTAACTATGTAACTTTATTAAACAAATGATATTGTCCAAAATAATCTTAGTAAAAAAAAAAAAAAAGTCCTGTAAAGCAATTTAACATAACATTATTCCACAATAATGTATCTTTTTATTTTTTTTTCGCAGATTGTGACAACGATACACAGCTTTTTAAACAGAATATCGAGGTGCACATTAAAAATCTTTGCCAGTTAAAACAAAGGACTGAATCCTTTGTAAGACAATGGTAAGGTAGAGGGGATCGTATGTGTCTTTAATTAAAGTACTCTGTCTTTCACTCTGGAGCTACCCATCCTAAACTACCCTATTAAGTTCAATTGTCAGGATGATGTCTGGAGGTAAAAACACTTGTACAGATAAAGCAGTGTCGTTAACATTCAGCTTCACAATAATCATGTCTTATCAATGTAGGTTACCTTAGGTTATCTTGTTTTGGTCTGTGTGAAGACCTAACTATTTCCAGAGACAACTATTGATATTTTGGAGAATAACACTGTACTGAAGAAATAACCATGTATTTTGTTGGAAAGATGGAATCTTTAAGTTTAAGACACTGAAGTGCTTGAAGGCCCAGCAGCAAGTTTAGCTTTCCAAGTCAGCATCCTTTCACAGTTTCCACATATTTTTTCGAAAAGTCCCAACTTGACAAAGTCCACTTTTCTGCTAGTAATAAAAAATACCATTCATTAAATGCCTCAATGAGCAAGCTTTCTAGAGCAAAAGGTATGAGGAGTGGCTCAAGTCACTCGGTTTGTTCAGCCTGGAGAAGACTAAGAGGAGACCTCATCATGGTCTACAGCTTCCTCACAAGGGGAGGAGAAGGGTCAGGAGCCAAACTCTTCTCTTTAGTGACCAATGACAGAACCCAGGGGAATAGCAGGAAAATGTGCCAGGGGAGGTTTAGGTTGGAGATTAGGAAAAGGTTCTTCACTTGGAGAAGTGGTGNTATTATTATTATTATTATTATTATTATTATTATTATTATAGCAATTGTGTCAAATTGTTTATTTCTCTATGGCTTTAACACATATTGGGAAAATCTTATTCCCTAAATATTGTGTTAGTTGATCTTTATAGCATAAAATTGTATGAACTTTCTTAAGACATATATAATTTACATTGTAGACTGGATAGTCATGGTTAAGTAAGCCTGACTAAAGGACTTCAGCTCATCACAAGGAGGATAAGGGTAGCCCCTGTCCTGAAGATAAGGGCATTTGTTCCTCAGAATCTTCTAGCCATCCATGAAGATTAAAGAAGATTAAAGGATGCCCCTGGACTGCCAACATCCTAACCTCTTCAACACCTCTATGAAACTCTTCTTTATCTGTCATCATAGATAAATAACTGCAGCAAGACAGACTTCATGGATGTATAGATTCAGAAAAAAGCAGATGGATGATGATCCCACAAGATTATAGTTGTTTTAAAAAACAGTAGCATGTATGTGTTAAGTAGCGATTTGTCAAACTTTATTTTACTTGAACACTTGAAAAGCATAAGAACCATGTGAAAAACTGCATTTGGTGTGCCCTAATTTGAATGGGAGATCTTATGTGCATGAATAATGAATTACTCTTGTAATTCTATACTTTACATTCTAGCTTCTTCCTTGGTCTGCAGGAGCCAGTTGTAAAATATTTGTGACACATAGCTCTAGGGACTTCGAAGTGGTCTTTTCCAGAACAAGACAAATGAAAAATAAAACTGCAGAAATTGCTATGAGGAGTGAAAAAAACCACAATTTTGAGTCTTTCTTATGCAAGCTGTGTAGGAAAAATCACAATTCTAATTTTTGGTTAAATTATAGGCCAGCCAGATTTATTTATTGTGTGCTTGAAGAAACCAGGTACAATCAGATGCCTTCCAGACTTGTGAGAACCTGACAGTAGTCAGTGGATAGTCTTAAATCAAGTTTCAATATTTAGTACATTACATATTATTTAGAAGCCCAAATCAGTTTCAAACAACATTGAATTTGACTTACCCATTTGAGTGACGCAGATTGAAAATTGCTCTGTCACTGTATGCCAATTGTGTCCAAGATCTGTTGGGGTTTACCTGAAAAAAACCCATTTTGTATGGTTATCATAAAAACCAAACTGAATCAAAACAAAACTAACAAAACAACCCAAACCAAAAAAGAGACAAAACCTTGTATGTTCTTAAAAATTTGTTTCAAAGCATCAAGAATATCTTGCTGAATGAAATTTCCATGCATAAGTAGCACGTTCCTTTTTTATACCTCAATATTTAATTACTCTGTGATAATGGTGCAAACAACGGGAGAAGGTAACAGTATTTTCTGCAAGACAAAGACAGCATTTTTCCTGAAAAATAAAATATGCATTCTGCACTGGAAAATGCTTTCTGTTTAACATACAAATTTAATTAAAACACCACTAGCAATTTTTAACGTTGATCATAAATGGATCTAACAGCTGGTTTATAGAACATAGAATGACCCATTAAAATGAGCAAGATGCACCTGCAAATCTTTTAATTCAGGTTTTTTGACTTATCACCCTTTTCCTGTTGCTTTAATTTTTAGCAGTTGTGAGTATATTTTATCTGCTTTGCCACTAGGCACTTACTCAGAGCAGGAATGGAATCCAAACAGCCTCATCTTCCGATTGCTGCCATAACAACATGTGTTTACCTAGCATCAGATCTCCAACAATAACAATAATATTACATTTATTTTATGTTCAGAGCTTGCCTGCTTTCCTGGTTCTTCTGTTGACAGTTTATTTTTCATTCTGCAACTTTAATTTTATAGCCAGTCATTTTCATGTCTGCAAGTATTATTTTTCTTCAATTTTTTTGTTGATCAGTGTTATGATGTTGTCTGCTCTACTTCTTCTTTATTGCTTGTGTTGCATTCCTTAGAACTTCTTACATTATGTCTATGGTTATGGCATTCTACTGTGTTCGCAGCAACTTGCAATTTAAAATACACTGTCTGTTGCTTGATACTGTGTCTGAAAACTTTCCCTACGTTAGAACAAATTGCAAGACCCACTTTATAGTAACAATAAAATTTTCTTATTTTTCTTTTAATTACAATGTATGCTTTTTTTGTCTGAACAGATTTGTTGAATATAATTAAAGAGCAATCTAACTCCAAGCGAACTGAAAGTTCATTTATATTTTTAGTGTTATTTGCTGTTTCTTTGAAGGGAGTAGGGGAAGGAAAAAAAGAAACTGAGCAATTAACAGAGGGGAGTGAGAGGAGTAACTGGCTAAGGTAAAAAAGACAATGAAGACAACTAAGTTTTTAGCAACAAATCATCCACCTGTCAGCCTACTAGGTCTGTTTATTCAGTACTTGCTACCTATAAACAAAAACCAAAACAAACCAATCAACGAAACAAAAGACCCCAACAGACTGTTTTTATCCAACCCGAAGGGCAGTGAAGATGATTAAGGGAGTGGAGCATCTCCCTTATGAGGAAAGACTGAGGGAGCTGGGTCTCTTTAGTTTGGAGGAGACTGAGGGGTGACCTCATTAATGTTTATAAATATATAAAGGGGGAGTGTCACGAGGATGGAGCCAGGTTCTTCTCAGTGACAACCAACATTAAGACAAGGGGTAATGGGTTCAAGCTGGAACACAAGAGGTTCCACTTAAATTTGAGAAGAAACTTCTTCTCAGTGAGGGTAACAGAACACTGGAACAGGCTGCCCAGGGAGGTTGTGGAGTCTCCTTCTCTGGAGACATTCAAAACTCGCCCAGACGCCTTCCTGTGTAACCTCATCTAGGTGTTCCTGCTCTGGCAGGGGGATTGGACTAGATGATCTTTTGAGGTCCCTCCCAATCCCTAACATTCTGTGATTCTGTGATTCTGTGATTCTGTGACTTCAAAAATAACAAAAGTTACTGGATCAGGGAATGTGGTATGAAAATATATTACGTAAAATGTTTAAACCAGATGTCTAATGTCTTTGATAGGAGTGTGAGACATTGGCAGTGAGAGCAGATAGAAGGGATCAAGAGGCAAAGGATGTGCAGTGAATGAGAAGACGATGCTGCCTGCCGAGATTCGAACAGGCAGCTCGTCTCAGAGGAGAGCTGGAAAAGGTGTGGGGACCAGATTTCTCTCAAGGCACATAGTAATTTTTAATTCATGAAATTAATGTTATTTCTGAAACCAGTTTGACGGAACTACTCCAGTTCAAATGGCTCTGCCCATGTAACCATTTTTTATGCAGTATATTCTTTATGGCAATGACAGACAGAGAAACTCTGCTGCTTTAGTGAAGCTCTTCATTCAGGGTGAGTAGACATGGACTACTTGATGCCCATTAGCAGCACATAATTGAAATCCAAACTATATAAAGAACACAAGGGGAAAAACTAAACTACTTCATTAATGTAATAGGAATTTGTCCCTTGACTGCAAATATTATATAGCTGTCTTGTCAAACCTCTGAATGAGTTTAAAGAAAGGTACATAGCAAGGCACTTTTTGACTGACCAATGCAAATGTCTGTAAACGTGCAGTTTATTTTCTGTTTCAAAGATGATGGGCCACAGATGTACAGATGCTGGTATCTCCCCAAGGGCATGGTTAGGGACATATAGGCTTGCTATGAGGAGTTACTACAATTAAAGAAGAAGATTGAGTTCCAGATACAGCTTCACAGATTATGAGCCCTTCAGCATAATACAAAATATTAGAATTCCCTAATTAAATAATCTTTAAACTAGGACTTATCTCCTCTATTAAAAAAAAATAAATATCATCCTTCCTTGGAAGAAAAATAAGTCCAGTAAAACTGCCACAACATTTTGTATGAGTTCCAGTGGTTAATTACTTTGACAATAAAAAAACTGTCTATAAATGTTAAATAGAGTAAAATTTGGTCTGACTGTAAACCTGAGTACATTATCTTTAAAGACTGAAATAAATATCCTCCATTGTTCAAATTTAGTTCTCTGTACAGGTATTTCCAAATAAGCATCAAGCGATCCCTTGTCTTTTTCTTGGCTCATTTTGCTTGTATATAGTTGTGTTTCTGACTGGAAACAATAGGAAAGTAAAAGATAAAACTGTAGAGAAACTGTAACCACTGAAAAAAAGAGAACTCAGTTTTATGGAGGAAAAAATAAAGGTCCTTTAACTACAGGACTGGATAAGAAACCTTAGAAAGTTGCAGGCCTTTAATGTGACTGAAACCAGGGACTTTTCTGAGTAGGCAAAATAATCTGGTATTTCTCATATACAGAGTTTTATAAATAACTTATTTATATGAAACAATAATAGATCATTTTAATCGGAAGATATTGGAGATAAGGTAGTTAATGAGGAAGAGTTCATGAAGACTAGGGTAAGCAATAGAACATAATACCCTAATTCGTTGTACAGCAGCTCATACTCTGAATTCATTGGGCAGCTCAGCCCCACCCAGCCACTCACTCATTCTCCCCTGGTGTGTTGGAGAAGAGAATAAGAAAGGTAAAAATTAGACCTCTTAATAGGTGAAGCAAGAGCTGCACACGCAAGTGAAGCAAAACAAAGAATTCATTGACTGCTCCCTATCAGCAGGCAGGTGTTCAGGCAGGGTGCTAAGGAGTAACTTTTTTGGATTGCTTCCCAAGGTGACATTGCATCTTGCCAGCTTTCATCTTTATTTCTGATGTAGTTATTTTGAGCTTGGAAACTGCCCTTGAGAGAATGAATCTGTAGTACTTTTATCAGGGAGTTATAACTCATCATTTGTTCAGTTCTATTCAAAAGAAGTCTGTATAAGATCTCTGATAATAAAATCAATATTAAAAGCAAAGCAAAATTCACTAGACAGAGAGAAACTAGTGAGGTAGTCATGAGTGTGTTTTACTCAATGCCAAAATCCTTATAGCAATGTCTTTCCTAGATAATTTTTTCTTGTTGACTTATTGGTTCCTTTAAGTATGTTTGAAGATTGAGAACTGTGTGTAGAGATTTTTTTTTTAATATATATTGTTTGTATTTGTTGAGATTTTTGTTTTAGTTACTTAGTTATTAAGCAGTTGTAATATATGACCAAATGCGTTTGCTTTTGGATTACAAAATTTAGACTGTCTCCTCTTTGACTGTACTTCACCTATTCATTACCTGTTTTTCTTGTTACATTGCTCATTGAGATTTGAGTTTGTTTTCTTTTCTTGTGATAGGTAATGAAATAAATTTTTACCTTCACATCTTTACTGACACAGACTTCCACATTTGCTGTGGAACAGAGTGGTGTTTTCAGTGGGGTTTTTGGTATGGTTAAACATAGGTTTCCTTATGGTCTCCTCTAGCTTCCTCTATTCCCAGAATATACTGTCCAGTTGTTATTGCTTGACGATTTGTGAAAACCTTGCAATGGAGGTATTTGTCACTTTGTTGGTTGTCATATCAATGCCAACAACTACAACAACCGAGGCTTTAAACCAGTGAGATACAAGGAAATATATTTGCCATGTACTTCAAGTAGAGCACAAAGCCTTTGGAAAGCACAGACCTTGCAAAGCAGTGTGTGTTAATTGGCTGCACTACTTTGAATCACAAACCACATCACCAATTCTTGCAAGCTCATAGTAATACATAGTTATACATTTTAAGCTAATCCCCCCAAATATTGCATTTTCACCAAATGAATCAGTTGATAAATTTTTGTTTTGTTTTGTTTTATTTTGTTTTGTTTTGTTTTGCTTTGTTTTGTTTTATTTTGTTTTGTTTTGTTTTAACATGCTTTATCTAACATACGTGAAAGTTACAAAATCTTGTGCCACTCTGCAAACCATAGCATGTTGTCTGGGGCTACCTCACTGAAACATGCCCTCCTCTCACTCAAAAAATTTACAGATGCCAAAAATTCACCGCAGGGGAGTCATCGGATTTTCAGTTTCCCACACAGCACAGTGAAACTGAGACAGTGATCATGTAGGATGCTTCTCCACAGTTACTCACCAAATGTTCATAATAAGACAAACTAAACAGTGAGAGGCAGTATGTTCTCTAGCAAATGCTACTGTTTTGAGATACTCAGCACATTTCAAGCTACTTTACATTCACTACCAATCCCTGCTATAATGTGATCCTTACATGATGTTTATACCACTCATATAGCTTGTTAAGGTGCTATTGTCAATCTAAGCACACTTCTTAGATGACAGTAGCATTTCCTAGCTGATAGACAAAGACGCATCACATCTGTAGTCTTAGCATTCTTCATTCCTTTAATCTTAAAGACATCTCATCATCACAGAATAACTTCTCTGATTACAGTACTCAGAGGATGAGTCTTACTCTTCAGTTTTACTCCCCTTTAACAGAATTGTTAAGCCTGCAGTCGCATTTATGACTGGTATCCAAATTTCAGATGTTCAAACTAAAGTGCAGAGTCTATGAAGAAAAATGATCCGATAGTTGTACAAGTGGTACTTATTAAAATCTTGTCACAGTTTTCATGTTATTGTCAATACTGATGATTTAATTAACTTGCTTCATTTGACAGTTCATCATCATTTGCTGAGTTCTTACCCTGCTGTTTTACACCAGGGGTTTTAAAAGCCACTATAAAGACATTGAAGAAAATGTAGCACCAAGCTATCAGCCATTGGTCATACCAATAGATGTGGAATTTCACGTAATTATACGCCTGAGGCTTCTGGAAATTCCAAGTGTATTAACTTATTTGTTAACAATTCTCCTCACAAAAGGGAAAAGGAAGAACTGCTCCTGAGTTTCTTGATTGAGTACTTGACTTCCTTTTTCATGTTGAAGAGGCAGCAGAATGATAAAATTTATGGTTCTCTTCCCCTTATAAATCAGAAATTGATAGCCCTTGCTGCAAAGGTACTATCAACATGTGAAAGGCAGTTTACTACTCTCTTAGCTTTTTAATCCTAACAGTTGCTAAAATAGTCTGAACCAGACACAAGCATTACTGCAGAGAATAAGGGAGCTCTAGTGAATAATTGTGCACAGTGATGCCATCAACAAAATAAGCTTTGTAATTTTCCACAGAAGCTTACATTTCCTAAGTACCAGTGGTCTCCTAGAGAAAAATACCCATCCATCACATCAATACCTCTGCAAGTGCAGCTTTGGATTTTCTGTCTCACAGTCATTACGATTTTATGTCTCTGCTCCTGAGATGCTACGACAGCCCCCAAACCATACAGTATAAAACTCTGACATAGAAGAAATGTAGCTGAATTGGGTTACCCAGCATGTGTTCAGTGTTCATGCAGGGTGCTTATAGGTAATGACCAAAGAGAGAAGGAATATGAAAGGAGGAGGCAGGAGTGTGAAACACATCAGGGTAGGCAGTGGGATGTTAGCAGGAAGCACACAGTGTCGTGGTGCTGCTGTGTATGACCAGTGGTGTTTCTAAAGAAGGGAGGCACCCTGGGTCATTATGGGGTGTTTAGGGTAAGGAATGAAGGCAAGAAAGGGAGAGATCAAGGTGGTTTGGGAAGGAACAAGTGTGAAAAAACGGAGGGAAAGCGGATGAAAGAGGCCCGTGGGGGTTTGAGCAGGGTCAGGTTAGTTCATGTGCCTGGCTGTGCCTGTGCTAGCTGACACAGCCTCTCCTATCTCCTCATTAAACTCTGTTTTGGACAAGTTTTCCTGGGCGAGGGCTCCCTGTCCCACATGCTTGGGTGTGGGAGGGCTGAGTGCCCACCCTGCTGCAGGGCTGAGGCTGTGGGACGGGCTGGCACCAGAGGAGTGCAGGGTGTGGGTGCATGTGTGTGCACGGACTTTTGTGTGTGTGTGGGTAAGGGGGACTGTGCCAGCAGCTGGAGTGTGGCTGCAGCTGGGGAAGCTTGTACATACAGGTACCAGTGACCTGGGATACTAAGCCCAGCTATTGAGTAGACTGGATGTCTTAACTACACCTACTGGAGAGACCCATATTGCATATATGTGCAAACATGCATTTACTTGTCACTAACAGACCATCACCCTGATCAGCCAGCAAGTGGAACAGAAAAAGACCTTTGGTGTGTTCATGTCTGTACACATGTGCCTGCCCCTGTTTCTCTGTGTGGCTGGTCATACATCCATGTATACGTCCTGCATAGGGGGTGCATGTGTGCCTGCTGGCAGTACCCACTCAGTGGTGGGACCCTGGGTGCTGGCAAACCAGGTTCAGCCCCACTGCTGGTGCAACCCAGGGGCACGGAGTTGAGGCAGCCCTGCCTCTGTCACACTACCTGATTTGGCAACTTGTAACAAATATAGTTTGAGAATGTTTTTCAGTCACTAATTTCACAGTTTAACCAATAGTAAAAGCAGGCAGTTCATGGTATTTTACAGCTGATCTATTACTGAAAATTGAACAAGTAACACCTACATGTGTTACAACCACGGTTAAGATGCCTGATCTAAATACGGTGTTAGATCTCATGGGTGAGTAGTTTTCACCACTAAACACAAGCAATGACTGTTTTTCAGCATTCATCTGGCTGAAGGTGCTAGCAAAATTATATCTCTGCTTTTGTGGGTATTGACTACACATTTTACTTGTTTACCCAGGGCGTTTCTGAGTATTTCTTCCATTTCCATTGCCAAACGAAACAAGCACAAATGAGATTGTCAAAATTCATAAGGCTTAGTCATAGAAGCAAAGGAGAACGTGTTAGAGAAATTAGGTCAATTAGTCAAACAGGTCTCAAGTGTATTTCAAAAAAGTGAAGGTTATAGTAAAGGTTTTTTTTGTTTGTTTGTTTTGTTTTTGTTTTTGCTGTGCCACCTTGAAAAAGTAGCCAGAAGATCAATCCTGTAAAAGGTATACTGGTGGCTGAATTTAAAAATTACGTACTGGTGTTTGAATGAGAGTTGTTTCACCATGCTTCCATGTTGAAACAATTTTTATTCAACCGCTAGTATCTTATTTTGCAGTTAAATAGGTACTACTGAGAATTAATTCCCAGTGGCACTGTCTCAGTGGAACATCTGCATTGGTTACAGGAAGAGCAGGTTAAACAGAGAGGCACACAAATGTTCTAAATGCCTCCAGCTGCAGGTACAATCTAGGACAGGTGTGGAAGTTTAGACTTGAAATTAAGTCTTTATTCTTATTAGCCAGTGTGGAAAGCAAGTTTTTTCATTGTGGGAGGAATACTCACTGATGATAATCAAACATTCTGGATTTCTGATTTGTCCAAACCAGACTGTGTAGCATAAAGACCCACACAGCCATGCAATTTTTGCTATGAAACAAAAGATGGAGAAGAGTGAACCAGTACTTCGAATTAGTGCTCTCACACACAGATGTGCCTGCGAACTAGTGTTTTATAATGTCTCCAGTCACTGCATTCAAGAAAAGACATACTGAATTTGAAAGTCACACAATCTCCCTCACACATCTGGAAGCTCTTGAAGCATGCGTTACTTGGCCATCCCACTCTCAGCTGAGTGTAGTCCCTCCCTCCGTATTCTGAAGTAACGTAGAAACATTTCTTTTCTAGCAGACTGCTGAGCAAGCCGCAGCTGAAGTTGTGGTGCAAAAGGCTTTTTTCTCTCTAGATAGAACCAGCTAAGATTGAATCTGACAGCTGTTCTGAGAATAGTTAAAGATGTTAAGAGTTCAACAGCAAAACACCCACATTTCTTCTGAACTCATCCATCAGGCATAGTAGAACAAATGAAAGAGATGATTAAAACAATACTGAGGAAGTTACCAGATGACAGAGGAGTAATTGGGATTTGATAATTCCCTTTGTTCTAACAGCTCTTCAAACTTCCGTAGGTACTAATAGAAACTCCCTTTAGGTAATGATAAAGTATACACATGCTGGAACATCTGATGTGGAATACCAGTCCTCTCAGATACATGGGGTAAATCATTATGCAAACACTATGTAAATTTCTGAATCAGGTACTTTTATAAGTATCTACTAAATTACAGAGAAGTAAAACTAGAGCAAAAGCTTGTTTTGACAAATTTCAGAGAAAGAATACCTGGGAGGGTGGAGATCTGGGAATGCAATTAGCCTATGTAAATCCTGAACATAGGCTGTGTCACAAATGCAGTGGGCTGTAACCAAACTACAGGCAAGGTCGACTCTTTTGCAAATTAAAGTTACTGGAGAGAAGAAGGAAATAGATAAATTTTACCATTCAAGTCAGCTGAAATTGTGCAAGCAAGGAAGTTTTTCAGAACTGTGCAGACCCATCTCTGGTGTATTCATGCAGAGATGGAAGTGTGAGGAAAGGTTAATTTTTGCCTCTTCCTTTTAAGTGATTTTTAGAGAGATGACTTTTTCTCTTTAGCAGTCCTTGCAAAAATGAAGACTAAAATTTAGAGTTACTGCGATGATCACCATAGCAAGAGAAAGAAAGAAGTTTTTAATTCACAATAATGCTATTTTGGAAGTGCACTCTTTAATTAATTTTATGGCATTAAAAGCTTCAGTCCCATTGTAAATGTGATTTAAAGTAGGAAGCTCATGTTGACTCCAGAGAAAACAAAGTATTCCAGAGAATTTACTTCAAAATAACTCTACTGAAAATATTAGTCATACAATTCTAGGAATTAGTGATATAACTGTCTGAAAAAAATTACAGAAGTAGTAGAACCTTGTAAACATAATAGAAATAAAAGAGCGTGAAGACTTAAATTCTCTTAGTTTTCGAGATGTTAAGAAATACTAGTAAGTGGCTGGCCTACTGGGGCTAAGTGTCCTTCAGATTCAACTGCTGAGTTGGAAGGGTGAGAAGGTTTTGTTGCTGCTGCAGCTGGCTTCAGTCCGAGTTCAGTGCCGTAATACCCTTCCTGGGGAGACCTCATCTCTTACTGTCTAAATGCTAACAAAAACCTGAATTAATAGCTATATTACAAGTGGATGTACTTAATTTATCACCATGTGTCTGACCAGCCATGGGGTAATCCTTACACTAATTTACAGGTTTATTTGTTACTTAAGCCACTCTGATCTTGTTCTGTGGTCAGCTCTCACTATCACTTCGTCTGCTGTTTCTTGCCTACAACCTAACCCCTGATTCCCCTTCTATGCAGTCTCTCTAGTTTTGACCACAAGCAGAAAGGAAACCTATCCTGAAGAATACAAATTAGAAGCTCCAAGAACTGAATATATACACAGGATGGGGAGGGATTAATGGTGTTTTTCTGGAAGAAGACTACCTGTAATACTCTCTATGATTGAACGAAATACAGGGCCAACTACAAAACCAGTTTGAAATGTTACGGTATCCTATTCAAAGAGGCACCAGAACACGTAGATATAATTTTCTGGATGACTAAAGCAGTGTCTCCGGGAACAGCCCAATTTGCATGTGAAGTGACAGTGCTTTCCTGTGGTCTACAGGGAGACAAGAGCAGAAGAAAACCGAAGAATTTCTGTCATCATCACATGTAATGTGCACCACAAAAATAAATGCACTACTTCAACAGGAAGAGTAATAAGTAATGGAAACAAACAGTGTTTGCTGGTTACTAAAGTTTTCATAATTTTTTAAAGGTCAAGCTCTATCCTATGTCCCTTCCAGTTTTCAACTTGTTTCCTATAAGCTCTAACAAAGAGAAAAGAACCGATTTAAACCAGAAAAATGCTAGCTTAAATGGAAAGAACTTAGTTTTTCTGGAAAGAAAAAAAAATAATTAAAAAAAATTAACCTTAAAGTAGTCCATTAACTAGAATAATACAAGAAATCCTGCCAAGTTGCAAGCCTGAAATGTGGTACAAAACAGTGTTTATTTTGACTGGATAAAGATAAATCACAACCATAATACATCGGCATTAAACTGTAACTTAACTATGAACGTGTTAATAAAACTATAATGAGTAATAATATAGTATTGTGTGAGCAATTGGCACCATAACCATACAATGAGTTAATATGAAATTCAGTATTCTATGCTAAAAGAGTGTTAAAGAATAGCCTTTTATAATGGTTTCCCAAGGTGACTTTGAATCCCTCTTGCTGCACATCTTGTTTCCAACAGATGATCTGATCACTGATTTAGTGATCACTTGTCTGTATTACATGATTTTGATTCTTTTAACAGACAAATGAAGTATGATAGCTCATAGGTTGACTTTTTCAAAACGCTTCAAAACACATTTAAACTTCGATAGCTTTACCTGTGAATGTTTAGAGAGATGAATCTAACAACAAGCAAGCCAAGAAAAGAAATACTTTGAACTTTATCAAATGGGAAAACCACAAGGATTTGTCTTCATGAGATGTACTCTCCAACCTTCTAAGGAGTCTCTCTTTTTGTTTTCTCCCCAGGTGATGACAATTCTCCTAAAAGTGTTGAAATGAGACACGGGCTTAGACTTTCTATTCATGAAGACACCAGCACAAAGACAACAGTAAGTAATCTCAATTTGTCCTCATTAGCCTCTCTTGTGCTTACACGTGTGGAATTATCCATCAAGAATCCCAAAGCCCTGTTCAGAGTCACTGCTCCCCAAATAATCTCCTTCAATGTCTAAGCACACTCTAGTCTTTGACTGAAGATACATTACGGTTTTTTGCCTGTATTAGAGCAAATACTGTTTGCTTGTAACCCACTTACCAAGTGAGCTGTGTCGTTCACAGAGAGGAACGTTTGACCTGCTGTGCTCATTTGAAATCTAGGTTCAGCAAAATGAATTGCATTTAATCATGATGCCAACAAGCAGTAGGAAACCGATGACACACTTTGTTTCCTAGGATCTTGTGCAGCTGGATATAAGTTCAAAGTCAACAAGCCTTGAATAAAAATGAAGAGAAATTCTTCATTTAAATTAACTTTGCTTCATATTCACTTGGCTTTTTGGTCTTTGTGAACTCCTGAACCTCAAGAATAACACTGTAAACCTGTGTGCACTTAGTACTATTAGCACTAGGGAGCTACAGGCATGCTCCTCACATAATCTCCTTAGCTTTCACACTGTTACAAAAACAGTTGTCAGTCAGCTCCTGATCAAAGCTGATTGAAGAAAAAAAATAAAATTTTTAAAAGTTTAATTTCAGGGATAACTGAACGTTTTTCAGATGAGATAGAAGCCTTTGAATGTAATTTGTTTATTTACTTTAGCCAGTGTTGTTACATGGGTACCTTTGATGGGAACAGCAGTTCTCTGTCTTGAGTCAGTGTATTTTAGCAGTCCATGCACATCTCTTTCTTCCTGACAGTCTTGCAGTGTTTGTTTAGATGAACCAGGTGTTCACTGTTCCTTGTTCTGTTCTTCTTTTTGGCAGAGCTGCTTCTTGAAATTTCTATGTTCTTGTGGGTTATTTTATTTGTTTGTTTATTTGATTGTTTTTCTCTATGGTTCTTAAGGCCTGGAAACGTATTTTATCAATTAACAATAAAACTAAATAAATGTGTTTCTTCCTCTGGTGTGGTAAGAAAGAACTAGCCCAAGCTCAATATGTTGGAGTGACATCTTTGTTCTTGGTAGCATAGGATGCAGTGTATTTGTGTGTTACACAAGTAATCACTTAGATAAACTGAATTTCACGCAATGTTTTTCCCCATTCCACCTTGGTTTGAGACAAATTCCTGTTACTTTTCTTATTGCAGTAGTCAAAGGAAGCATTATGTATATGCAATGATATAAAGTAATCATGGAAAGAATGAAAACTCATGATTGTTCACAAAATCAAAAAGCAGTGGAAACTCAGAAATAATAGACATCAGGATGCAAATTGTCCATGCAGTTTGCATTCAGATCTGTTTGTTACATCCCTGTCTTATTTGCACTGTCACATTTCGACAGGATCTGCCTCATGCAGGGCCCAGAAAGGATAGTGCTCACTAATAAGCAGCAGTTCACATTCCCATTTCTTCCTGATTGTTTGATGTGTTTTCTCAAGTCTTACTGATTACCATTGAAACCTTTATAAAATTAGCCCTTGTCCCTTTGCTTAAGAACCTTTTTATTACACTATCCAGAACCAGTGTATTTAATTGTTTCACATAATGAATTTTTATTAAATAAAATGTTAGAAAAATATACAGCGTGTTCTGTATTGAAACCACTAATTAGTTGTAATTACCTTTGTTTGCACACTAACTTTTTGCTGTAGTAAAACTGGGTATCTAAGCTGAAATAGTGTACATGTCTAATATTGATGATGGGCTCAGTTGAACACGCTCTAGCGTATCCTGACTGGTCTTCAGAAGCTGTTTCAGAGTGGGAGCAAGTGTCACATAGGTCCTATGTCTTTTCTACTAGCTTTCTGTGGATTTCTTGGACAGCTTATGGCACCTCATATGCCATAGACACCAACGTCTAAGCAAATGGCATCAATCACATAGTCAGTATATTCACTTTGGTCTCAGAACTACTCAACGTACCCCAATGTTGACACTAGTATAAATAACTTTCTTCCAGAAATAAGTTGTTGTTTTGGTTGTTTTTTTTGTTGGTGGTGGTGTGTTTTTTTTGTTTTGTTTTGTTTTTTTGTTTGTTTTTTTTTTTTTAACCAAGCCTATAAAATACACTAGAGAAGCTCTATCAATGAATTAAATTCAGTGCTGGGCTCATGTAGATGTGACATGTCACTATGTGATACAATTGTTGGAAATTTCCATATGCTTTTTTGACCCATAGATGATTCCTTCTTTTCCTTCCGTTGTTTGTGGGAGCAACTTCCAACTTTGTTATCATCACATGATCAGTTTTTCTTTCTGTTTCTCACTTTTTTTTTATCCCAGTCCTTTGCCCATCCTGTAGTGGTTTCCTGTAACAGACACATCATTCCTAATCCAATGTCTGACTCTGAAAGCATTAGCATTTTCTCAGTCCTCTTGCCACTCATGTCCATTTTCTCTCTCCTGGTATTCCACCTGACCTTACATTCAAATCACCTTCTTTTTCCAATACCTTCCAGTCTTAGACTAATTTCTAGATTCCCTTCTAATGTCTCTGTCTTTCTTTAGATTTTATTAAATCCTGTCCTTATTTATTGCCAATTCTGCTGTCATCTTTTCTCTTTTTACTTTTTTCATCATCTGTAACTCTATCGTATTTCAGATTACCTTTGCTTTATCTGCCCTAATTTGAAGTCTTTTTCAGTCTTTCCTAATCTCTTCCTGGTATGTATGCTTTTTCCTCAAGAAACTTATGACTGACCTGCATCCATTCAGCTTTACATTCTTTGCCCCACTCCTGTCAGCATTTCAGCAACCTCTTCTGTATTTTCACTCTGAGCACTGTCTCCACTTTTCTCTTGACTTTTTTGTTTCTGACCTGCGTCTTGTCATCTTATTATTCAAATCAGTAGCCTCTTCTTCCTCATATGCTGGTGACAGAATGATGGCTGCTGTGGAAACATGATAGGAACATTACTTTTAGTTGTTCTGTCTGCCACTGGCTTCCAGACCTCTAAGACTGGATCACAAAAAGCCGTACTTAGTCAAAAGGTGAAACCTACAAAGTGTGAATGAACACTTTCAAATGCATGAATAAGATTAAGCAAACATTTATTAATTGCAGTAATGCGTTTTTTCAAGACTATATATTAGCCAGATTTGTGAAGATTTCCATACGTCTACAGTAGCATATATTAACTCTCCTGCCAAAGGTCAAACTTTTTTTTTCTGAAGGTGAGGAACTTGAGGACAGGACTTTCCTGCACGATATAATTTCTGTACAGCATAATCTGAGAATGAATAGGACTCCAGATTTGTATAAAAGCAATTTTACCAGACTAACTCAGACTATTCTGTATAAAGCTAAAAATTTAAACATTTTCTACACTTAAGACATTGTGGAATTCAGTAAGCCTGATATCTACCACCATTCAGAATATGTAAGGATCTTTCAGACTGTCATTAAACACCAGTGCTTCACAACATTTCAGTTATGAATAATTTCACGTGTTATGGACACAATGGAAAATTTAAACTGGGTCACAGCTCAGATGGCAGAATATCAAGGAGAATTCTTAATCAATGGGAAGAGCTGTAGTGACTAGGCTGATCAAAATTTTATTTGTATGCCCTGATCCAAAATTCATTGACTTTGTTAAGAGTCTATTGACTTTCATGCCCTTTGAAAGGGGTTTAAGTGCCTCTTTTTTGAGAGATTACTACAGGATATTGAGCTCCCTCATGGTAAAGCGTCTGATCTTTCCTTGAGCAGACCATTGCTTTGTTTGATAAACAACATTTCAACTGAAAATGAAAATCTCAAGCACCTAAAATATAGCAGCAGTATTTTAAAGTAAAGGCATTATTCAGGTTAATTAATTAATGCAAAAGCTAAATTTTAATTTGTGCATAGGCATTTTGAAAAAAACTTGGTCAATATTAATATCTGTCAGTTTCAGCCTGGGAGCTTTTTAATGATTGTCGTATTACTCATAAGAGCTCATTTCAAGGCAAACTGATTACATTTCTATTTAACTATTATATTCAAGACTGTATAGACATGATTCAACTAGCTGAAATAAATTTGTATGCACAGGTTTATATTCGAATTCTACATAGGCATTCCGCAAAAATGGATTTGTATGTTGGACTTGAGCCAATAGGATCAGTTGCCACAGCTCTCATTGGCCTTCTGACCTCAAGATACAGCTAAGAGGCCTTAGCTGCTACCATTCCTCTTCATCTATATCCCTTACGTCAGCA
Source organism: Pampusana beccarii (assembly GCA_013399365.1). Lineage (NCBI taxonomy): Eukaryota > Metazoa > Chordata > Aves > Columbiformes > Columbidae > Pampusana > Pampusana beccarii. Next base: position 20,509 of record VWYH01002527.1, on the reverse strand, counting down.
AAATAGATACATATAATCAAAGAGTTCCTACACCACTGACTGGATATCAGTTATTCTTTTTGTGGTTCTGTGTGATAGACCAAAAGCCAAATCCACCATGAAAAAACAGTTGAAACACTAAAAAAAGGCCACAATGTATAAATATACACAGTTAATACCTATGTAAAACACTTCTGTAAATGAAATTCAAAACATTTATTTCCTCTGACTTCCTTTTATTCTTGTCTTTGCACTTCCAGTAGGCAAGTCAAAGAAGATCTAGTCTTAATGACAGGTTAGGTAGCATGCACTACAATAAACAATTTTTCAGGCTTATTAGATGTCTGAGAGATAATACTGAGACATTTAGTAATAATTAGTCTCATTCTTCTTATTATATGATTATAATTTTCTTATCATATGATATATGCTGGAATGATAATATTTTAAAGTACTGTAGTTCCCAATAACCATTTATATATAAAACTAATTAAATACTTCAGACTTGATTGAAAAATCATCCTTCCACCCAGACTGAAATGTTTTCTTTACATTGTGTAACGTAAAGGTTAAATTGGCATTTACATAATTCTGATCTTATTTGGCATGAACAGATGGACTATTGGGTGTTGTGCTATACAGAATTTTTCCTGAACTGATGTCTTCCTCATGATGTTGAAAGACTGAGGTTGCTACAGACTTTCAAAATGAACATGCTTGAGGACATGTGTGAGAGGTACATGAATGGACGGTAACAGGTGAATTAGAGAGGCCTGAGCTGGTGAGGCACAAAGGAATGAATGTGTAACCGCCAGCACACTTGAGAGCAATTCCTCCGAAATGCAGCATTGACCTAAAGTCCCGCAGGGTGAGATTTCAGCAAGAGGTGAACACAATCTTTTCAGAATCTCCAGTGTGCACTCAAGCAGCATTACTGTTGACACACAGATGTAGTGTGCTGGCAGAGAAAGCATTTTCTGCTGTTTAGCATACTAAGCTGGGTTCACCAGTTTAGGCATGATGCTCAGCTGATGACCTATGTTGTACCTGACTCTTGAGATATTTTGTCACATGTAACTCTTTGCAGAAACGACCTCTTTTATGTGACAATAGTATAAGATTATTTTAAATGTGCAAAAATTCTGTTAAAAAAAAAGTTTATCTTCCATCAGCTAGACACAAAGTAAATAATTCTGAACTAGCACAATGTAACACTTGGTGCCCTTAGAAACTGTAGAAACTGGAAACTTCAGCAGCATCTAGGTAAATGAGCTTGCAATTCCAAGACAGACAATCTTAAACATGAACTTTCTGAATATGCAGGATTAAATGAAATTTTCAGTGTTAACCTTGCATGGGTTTTCTTTCTTAATATAGATAAAAGACCACAACTTCTGAGGTTGCTATATGACAGCCTTTTTTACCTTTTCCCTCAGAATTTTAATACATTCTAGGTACACCAACCTCTAGCATTTAAACTAAAATTTGAAAATCAGATAGGTTACAAGTGTGAATGAATAAATAAATTGTGCAGAAATTAAAAAATACTAACCATACAGTGTTCACCTACCTAAGCAAAAGTGCAAAAACACCTAAAAGCCTGAAAATTTATGTATGTATTCATAAATGTTTCCCCTCTAAGGCATAAATGATAATGTTTTGCTAGCTCATTTCTTAAACTAATTTTTCACAACAAGCATCAGCTTCTATCTATGCACATACAGAGGAATACATGCACTGAGTGTGACTATGTTAGACCATATGACGACTTCTGAAAACTTTTCTGTCACTGATGAGCTTTTGAAGGTTTCTAAGTCTACATACACACTATAACCATAACATTACAGTCCTGGGTTTATGCCCATCTGGTTGTAACTTGGCAATTTGCATGCATTTCCGTGTAGTGGAAATGGGTGCATGATTTTCTATTGATGAGTCGTTTGTGGTGTGGCCTATTCGAAAAGCAGACCTTCTGTTCTTGATGAAGAAAAAGAAAAAAAGTTTTCCTTAGTTTTATTGTTTCTGACGGTGCTGCTTAGAACAGCACTGCATTAGAGTCACTGTTGCTTGTGGAAGTAGATCTATGGCAAGGCTCTGGCAGCATTACAGCTGTATCTGGCAGTGTATGTAGATTTGATATCAAGGGAAATTACATTCATAGGGGTTTTTTTTCAGTTGTATTAATTAGACTCATATTAGTGATGATACTTTATAATTACAGCTGGATTCTATTGATAATAACAGCTTAATAAATGGAAGATGTTCTAAGAACCTCTGACCTGTGTCTTCCACAACTTAATTCCCAAAGAAAATGGAATTTACAACAGCAGCCATTTGTGGACAGTTGAAAATTACAGGATCTTGAAATGCCCCAAATGACCAAATTCTTTAATTGGCTTTTGAATTACAGTAGTTCTGAAATCCGATTGTATTCTGGGCTACAGAGCAGCCAGTGGCTAATGGGAGAAGTAAGCTCTGGAAAAAGCAGCTAGCAGCTCATTCCACTGCTAACTTCTTCTTACAAAAAAAATGACTTTGTGCTCTTTTTTCACCAAATCTCTTTAACTATTAAACTTTGAATATAAATCCACAATTTACAAATTCAAACCAGCAAGGTTGGACCAGTTGCATACAAGAGCACTGGGAATTTTCTGGAAAGGTCTTGGAAAAAGTTCTGGACAATACTGGAGATAAACTGATACAAAATATAAACTAGAATGAATTAAATGATGAGAATATAATTATTACTAGTCAACATGATTTACTGGAATATAAATATTGTCAAACAAATCTGATTTCACTGTCAGCCTTGACAAGATCATGGATTTGGTAAATAGAGCTGAAATTACATAAGGTATTTGACTTAATACCATATGACATTCTAATGAAGGCATTGAATCACACAACAAGTAGATCATGAATTGCCTAATGGGCAGGTGAGTTATTACTGAACTTTCTTTCATATGGTGTTCCACAGAGACCCATATTGAACATAGTTCTGTTCAACATTTTCATCGATGACTGGGTAATAAATATAGATCACGACTGATAAAACACATTGGAAGGAAGGTGCACAAACTGTACCTGTGGAATGACTGAAAAAATGTAGCTGACTGAACTTAAAAAAATGTCTCAGAGCAAAGTAGTAGCAGAAAATGCTAATTGTACTAATAAATGTATGAACAGTAGCAGTGGAATAGTAAATACAGCTGTGCTATATTAGTATAGATTTGTGTTATTAGTATTGTCATTTCATAAGATAAAGCTTGTGATATCTATATGATATCTATGAAAAAAACTAATAATAATGACTCTGAGATATAATATTCACTTTTGCTGTCTTTAAAATGGTGTTGGATAACTAAGTGAATAAAAGCCACAGACACTGAGTCTGCATTAGTATTTTGTTTGCATTAAGACAGCAGTTTTAAACTAAATCTCTCCATTTTGCATCATCACTATGCTTTGGTTCATACCACAGGGCCATCTCGGAGTGCATGAATGCGGTTGTATGTGGAGGTAAGGGAAGATGTGTGCTGGGAGTGCAGCACGTGGGCCAGGTGCTGATGGGCACACATCCAGCCTAGAGCTTGCTCAGAGTAAAACTCTCCCAAATACTTGCAGAGCAGTTATTGAGCCCTTAAGCAAGAGTTTATCTACAGATCTAGTCCCATGGTCTGTCATAATGCAAATGCAGCCATAGTCAGAAATTACTCAAGGACTTCTTTCTGTTTTATCAGAACTCATTTTCCTCCTCCAAACCCAAAACAGACTGAAAAACATCGCCCTTTAATGTTCTGTTTCCCCAAATTTCAAAGCTTTTATTTTCATAACAAAGCAAAACAAAGAAAACAAACATCCATTCTCACTAGGCAGGAGTATCTTTGATTGTGATTATTTGCTGGACTGAAATTTGGAGTGGAATGTGGAATGTCAAATTTTCTGCCTGTAGAAATTGCACCTTTTTGGAAGATACACTTCAGAGTTGTGCTTTAGCTGTTTACAAATTCTTTGACTCAGTAAAACTGGTAAATTGGTATGTATCTGATTCCAAAGTTTCTGAATAAATGGGTGGTTTTCTTGTAAAAAAATTAAGAATGTTACTGTTGGAGTTGTTATTCTGGAGATAAACTAGTCTTTAAGGCTAAGCAGCTTAAAGGTTACACTTTTTGCTGGATATTGCTGCACTACAATATGACTTTTTAACTACTAAAATTATTTTAAACTTCTACATGTTTACTGAATCCTGTTAAAAAAAATACTTAACTGAACCAAGAGCCCTTTTTTTTTTTTTTTTGATTGGTTGGATGGTTTGATGTTCTTGTTATTTGCATGGATTTTTCTTAATCTCTTGCTATTACAAGTGTTATAAAAATATCTTGTTTAAAAGGAATTCAATAGGTTTGTTTCAGTTTTTCTTTGGCTAGGATCTCTGACCACACTTGAGTATAAGAATACAGGAAGCTAAAGCAGAGGAAAAAACCCACCTTTTCTAAAGCTATTTAATATTCTGGGCAGCAAGTGGTGCTGCTGCACATAGAATAAAGAATGGTTAAAAAACAAAGAGAAAGAAGAAAATCCATATTAAGAAATTATTGTCTTCTGTCTCAGAGTGCGTGTCTGTAGCATAGTTACAGTGATATATATCTGGAATACCACTATTATGGCAGTATGTGAACTCCTTGTATGTTAAGCACTTAGAGGTATTAAGAAAACTCTGACTGGAAAAACAAAAAAAAATCAAATTCTTTATCAAAGTTACTTCAAAATTTTAAGTTATCCACAACTGATCTGCTAGTTTTCAGTGTTTCTTATGTTAATCCATGATATACATGAAATCTTGAACCGCAACTTGGAGATCTTAATTAAAATCACCAGCTGAGAATTTCATTTGACAGAAAACCTGCTTCAATTGTGTAAAATTATCATTATTAATAATAATAAACAATTTTAGTAGCAATAATAAAAACTATTACTTTTACTTGTCTGTTTTTAATATTTTGGGTTTTGTTTGGGTTTTTTCTGATATTTGTGTAAATGACTGATCAACGTCTGAAACTGCCATGTCTTCTCTTTTATTGTATGCTAACTTTTTATGATCATAGAACATTGGATCAAGAATTAAATGTGTACATACACTGTGTTACGCAGAGGAACTGTTTCAGTGGCAACAAAAAACATTTTCATATAAAAATATGTCCTATTAATAATCCACAATATTTTGGTTTCTTGCTACTTCGTACATTTACATAGCGAGATATCAAGTTCCTACCTACAAGAGTTGTTATTTGCCTGTTATTTGTTAGAGATACAGCTGACAGGAAACAACTTTGTTGTTGTTGTTATACCAGCTGACCATTATGTCATTCCCAGCTGTCTAAAAACGGCAGTTCTGTACATTCACACGTATTTTGGTTTATGTTATTTCCACAGAACAAGTTGTTATTTTTCGTTCGTGTGTGTTTTTTTGTTTTGTTTTGTTTTCATGTGTGTGTGCAAGTGTTTTTAGCCTACCTTTTTTTTCTTTTTTTAATCTAGCAAAAAATAAAAATTATTTTGGGAATTGAACATGGAGCATAAACAAAAGCTGTGCCACTTACATTTTAGTATGCTCTTTAGATCCATGCTGCCTGCTCTGTAAGGCCATTATAATGGATTTTTTACCTCTGCAAGTTTTTACAAATGGAGTCCTTTCAAAAACAATGGTGAAAGAAATGTGAACGGGATTTCAGTTTTTTATGGAGACTTGATTCAGAGCCATGAGGCACTGAAAGTTCTAATGGAAAACAACAATGAAATTTCAGGGGAGTCTGCATCCTGTTTTATTTCCCATCGTACTGGGCACTGGTTAGAAGAGATGCAGCTCAGAGAAGCTCCTATGAGACCAGTCTCCAAGCGAGAAATCATAACCCTTATGTAACTCTAAACTTATAAGTTGAAATAGAAAAAAAGATTATTGTATTTGAACTGTGGTGAGAGATGCATATGAAAGTGTAACACTGAACCTGCAAGTGCAGAACAGATTGGGAATCACCTTGTAAAGCCTGACAACTAGCCCCTAGATCTGCCCCTCTGCACTATTTCTTTGCATAGCAAAACAGTTTCTTAACTGGAAGTTGTGCATTTTCCTTCTATGGTACAGAACAGGCATAGAAGAAGCTGTTCTTATTGAATACTCCCTAAACTTCAGGTTGGGGACATTCTCCTGAGCATGTAGTCATGTATTTTGGCTGACTGTCCACATTATAGGACTCTTCTGCCTTATCATTCTACCAGAGTCTGAAAAAGGGATGTGGCCTCAACTGCTCTGCAGTTACTGCCTTCTTTCCACTTTTCCTGATCTTCTCTTTCAGTATTGCTTTCATGTCTGTATGCCAGTCTAGCAGGGCAAGAGACCAAAGTGAATCCTCCAGGTTAAGTCCTTTATCTGTTAGTTATTCATCCAATAATAACACAGATCCTTGTCTTTTCCTGGATGTAACCCTCTTGGGTTAAAGTGAGAGGGACTGGTTAAAAGGGATGAATACATGGAAGAAATAAAATATCAGCAGGTCAGACCTGGCAGTAAAAGATACAAAACTATATAGAATGGCTTTATCGTAGATTTGGCTTATTGTTAGTACTCTTTCATTTCTGGATCTTTTTCTGTATTATATTTTCAGAAAAGCAGGATGAAATATCTCACTTTGTCAAGATGTAAGGGTTTGAATGGAAAATATCTCCCAGGCATGTTTAGATATGTTGGCTGAGTGAACAGATAATCAAATGAAAGAAACGTCTCATAAGCAAAATATAAACAGAAATGACCAAAGATGACTGCTGAGTCTTTTCATGAATAAATTACAGTCAAAGTGAATTTTTTACTGAAGAAGTGATCCCTAATCAGTTTTCACTTTACTAGCTTGTGCCTCATTTTATTTGCTGAATTCTGCTTCTCTTTGTTTTGAATTCGGGCTGTGGACCCTCCCATTAAGAAATAAATAATGAAATTGGTAATGAATACTGGGAATGTGTCCTGTTCAGTATTTATCATTATTGAACTGTTGTCACAATAAGAGTAGGTTTTATTCCAAGTATTTTTTAGGAGTAAGAAAAAATTATTCTAGGTAAGTAGTATTACTGGTCATCTCCCTCTCATTCTAATATATTGCTAACTTTTTGCAAGATACAAACCTCACAAAAGTTTGTCTTGAGGCAGAAAGTGCCTCATTCAAAGTTATTTTGACCATCGAAGGCTAAGGTAGACTCTACCTATAATTTGCCACAGAAAACTCCAAGGAGTAACAGTAGTTCAGGAGAGCTTCCGTCAACACTTATGTGCTGGAAGCTTCTGCTTTTCCTCCAACTCACTCCCAAAATGCCAGAAGGAACAAATCCTTCTGGAAAGAAATAGCAGGAAACTTAAGCATGACTCCTTCACTTTCTTCCTTCGGATGGGTTAATCATTTATCTGTTGTTAAGGGAGAAATAGCACACAATGGTCAGCATAAAACAGAAAACAATTTCAGTCTCAGGGTGAAACTTCTTTCAACTTATGCACTAAGGTATAGGAACCATTAGTGCAGTAGGTAAGAGGAAATAGCACAAAAGTCCCTGAGCATCACAGTGAAAGGCTTCAGGATAACATCACGTTTCATATGACTGCCTGATGGATGTTCTGATAGCTCAGACTATGGCACCCCTGAGAATCATAAATAGTTTATATTTTCTCTCTTTGAAAGGAACATATATAGGAATCATTATCCAGCCTTAGGTCAAAGAACCTCATAAGCTTCCTCCCTCTTCATTTGCTTTCCTGCACTGCCCCTCTTACCCAAAGATATAGGGATACCCATATGTTTTGGCTATTCCTGCCACTAGCCTAAGGATAAAGCTAGATAGATTTACTTAAACTTTCTCAAATGATGTTTGGAAGAGATAGAGTATTGAATAAAGGCATAATTGTCATTGCAAAACCAGCAGTCATAGTCATAGATTGCAATAGTTTATAGTATAAGGAAAAAGATTTAAACCAAATTTTCTAAGCTCACCCCTCAAAGGAAAAAGGAAAAAAGAATGAGAGAAAACACTAATATTACCCTAACGTGGGAGTAAAACTTGTTAATTAAAGACACAAGAAAATGAGGTGAAAAAGGGAGAGACTAACAGAAACCGAGGCAGACTTCCGTGTGAAGAAGGGTAAAATAATATATTTAATTATTGGTTTAGCTTATTGAAAGACTGCTATCCATAACCATACTGTGTATCTGTTGTGAATAAATCTTTCCTACTAACTTACAGAATTAATGCTTCTCAAATCTCTCCACTCTTACCTTTTTGAGTGCTGTGGGTTTTAACAATGTAGAAAATGCAAGCAGAATGCTGTCTCCTCAGAAAGTATCGAGTTTTGAGTGACTATCATGTTTTGTTCTAAGGTAACCACAAGTTGCATCTCTTAGTGTAGTTTGTTTTAGTAATCACATAAATCTTGACCACAACTGCATGATTCAATACAGCTCCATTCCAAAAAATCTGAAGATCACAGAGGTCTCTTGATCACCTAACTTGAGGACCTGCACCATATAGGCTATGGAATTGCACCCAAAAGTTTAGGAATCAGGTTCATTATTTCTGGTGGGTGGAATACATAGATGCTGCTTGCCATTATAGGGAGGAAATTGTGCTGCCAAAGCTCAATTAGAATTGAAACTGCCCAATACTGTGAAGGACAATAAAAAAGGTTTTTAAAAATATAGTAATGGCAAAAGGCAAGCTAGAAATAACATTGGCTCATTAATTGATGAGCATGGTCACCTTATTAACAGGGACATAAACAAAGCTGAGATGTTTAACACCTTCTTCACCTCCGTCTTCAACACCGATGATGGAATTAGGGCCCCCCATAACTCTGGGTTAGAAAACCGTAGATGTGAAAATGATAAACTCCCAATCAATCTGGAACTTGTATGGGATCTGCTACTGCAGCTAGATCCCTACAAGTCTATGGCACCTGATGGGATTCATCTAAGGGTGCTTAAAGAGCTGGCTGACATCACAGGGAGACCTCTCTCCATGATTTTTCAAAGCTTCTGGGAATTTGGAAAGGTCCCAGTTGAAGGTGCAAACATTGTCCCAAACTACAAGAAGGGCAATAGTGATGACCTTGACAACTACAGGAGAAGACTGTTCTGGGAGTTATTGAAAAACATCTTAATGACAACACAGCCAGCACGGTTTCATGAGGAGAAAGTCTTGCCTGAAAAACTTAATCTTGTTCTACAAGGTTACCCACCTAATTGACCAAGGGAAACCTGTTGATGTGATATTTTTGGATTTCAATAAAGCCTTTGATACTGTCTCGCACAGTATCCTCCTGGACAAGATGTCCAGCATACAGCTGGGTAAACACACAATGCAGTGAGTGAACAATTGGCTGATGGGCCAGGCTCAAAGCGATTATGGGTAAATGGTATTATGTCAGGCTGATGACTAGTCACTGGCGGGGTTCCGCACGGATCCATCTTATGGCCAGCACTCTTCAATGCCTTTGTAAACGACTTAGACTCAGGATTTCAGGGATTGCTTAGTAAGTTTGCTGATGACACAAAACTGGGAGGAGCTGTTGACACTCCCAAGGGCAGAGAGGCCCTGCAGAGGGATCTGGACAAATTGGACAATTGGACAATCACCAACCACATGAAGTTCAAGAAGAGCAAGTGCTAAATTTTGCACCTGGGACACGGCAACCCTGGCTGTACATACAGACTGGGGGATGAGATGCTGGAAAGCAGCTCCGCAGAGAGGGATCTGGGGGTTCTGGTAAATGACAAGTTGGACATGAACCAACAATGTGCCCTGGCTATGAAGAGGGCCAACCGTGTCCAAGGGTGCATCAAACACAGCATTGCCAGCTGTGCGAAGGAGGTGATTGTCTCGCTCTGCTCTGCACTGGTGCAGCCTCACCTGGAGCACTGTGTGCAGTTCTGGGCACCACAGTATAAAGAAGATATTAAGCTACTGGAGAGATCCCAAAAGAGGGCTATGAAGTTGGTGAAGGGTTTGGAGGGGAAGCCGTATGCTGAGCAGCTAAAGTCACTTGGTTTGTTCAGCCGGAAGGAGACTAAGAGGAGACCTTACTGCAGTCTACAGCTTCCTCACAAGGGGAGGAGGAAGGGTAGGAGCTGATCTCTTTAGCGGTCAATGACAGAACCTGAGGGAATGGTAGGAAGATGTGCCAGGGAAAATTTAGGTTGGACATTAGGAAAAGGCTCTTCACCCAGAGGGTAATGGAGCACTGGAACAGACTCCCCAGGGAGGTAGTCACAGATTCAAGCCTGACAGTGTTCAAGAAGAGACTGGACAATGCCCTCAGACACACGGTGTGAACTGTGGAGTTCTCATATGCAGGGACAGGAGCTGGACTCAATGATCCTGGTGGGTCTCTTCCAACTCAGAACATTCTATGATTTATTCTATGATTCTGTGATTCTATGATTCTATAGTTCATTCTAGTGTGGACCGTATCATTTGATCTGGAGATCTGAAGAAGTAGAGAAGTGAACCTTTTGATAAAGTATTCTGTTAAAGATATCTCTGCTATTTGCCATTTACAGCTTCATTTCAAAATTCAGAGCCACTGTTTGATAACAAATGGAAGTAAGAGTATTTATTATTGTTGTTGTTGTTTATTTCTTTGTTTGTGTGGGTTTTTTTAACTTCTGGCTTCCAAACAGATCTTTGAGAAGATTCTGAGGACTCTGAAGGCCAGTCTGATAGCTGAAGGGCAGGCAGCTTTAATAAATGGTGAAGAAACGTTATAGATCAATTTTAACCACTATTATTTATGTCTGACCCTATTTTGAGTTGTGCCTCATCTTTCTTCTGAGTCTTTACATGTTACAGGAGTTTACATAATTACAAGTATTTTCATATTACATTTTCATATTGCAGTAGGACCTTGATATTTCAGCTAGCACATGACCCAGTATAGGAGGTGCTATAAAAATATATAGTGTTGGTTATATTTTTTTAACTTTTCATAAAATATTTTAAGATTTCAATAAAGAGTAAGTTCATGCAGGTGAGTTGTGTTTAACTCTGGATTTAGCAAATCATTCAAAACACAAGTTGTTCAGGTCAGTATCTTAGAATACTTCCAAAAACATAACTTCACTGCAAAGACACATGTAACATGATCAAGTATTTTTTCTTAGAATCACTTCTATATTTTAACTATTTCTGCTGTGCTTTTCATACTGTTATTACGTTTCATATTTCTTAAATATTTTTTTAAAACACCATCCTAAAATAATCAGGTATTTACATGCCTGCCTGTGTCCGTCTAATTGACCAGAGCATACTCTGTACTCTGGGGCTAAGGCTTTAGTGACTTGGAACTTGGAATTATCAATTTCTTTGTGCCAGTATCCTAACTGTTTAATTTATACATCTGAATGAGCTGTGGTTTATTTTGATTATACCTTTCAACTTAAAATTTGACACTGTGATGTCTCTTTTGGAAAAGCAAATGGCTGTAGATTAAAGGTTATCACACATGTAGATCAGCAAACATTATGATGCTGATGGGCTTGCCTACTAGCACAACATGGCACTCAGCTTGTTCTAGAACCCCTACATTTCTGGAGAACCTGAGCCTCTCATCTTGCTTTAAGATATCCCCATAATCATTACCTTGAACATAATAGCATTTTGGATATGCAAATATTTTGATCAAATTTTACCTATGTATTTTTACTCTGTAACTGACTTGGTTTGTATCTGCTCAGAATTTGATACATCTTTTTCAGTGCTAGTACATTGTAGAATTAATTTAAAAAATCCCATACAAATGATCAAACAATCCTTTCTTACATACACATATACAATACAGAAATAACATTAACACACCATTAACAGCAGCAGTAAAGAGAATATATGGGAATTTTGAAATGCAAATGCATGTGTTCACTCCATAAATGTGTATAAAGTCAGTTTTCAAACCGATTTTTGTTCCTCATTCCCAAAGAGACAGACTGAAAGGAGGTAGCAGACTTCTCTGTAAACCTTATCTCTTGGTTTCCTACCTTGCCACAGTCAACTTTGTGGTTTGTGCCTGTGGTACCCTATCATAGCTTCTTTCCACATCTCCGATTAAAAAAAAAAAAAAAAAAAAAGTGTTTCTGTACAGCTGTTGACAACTATGCCTGCCTTTCCATCTCCAGTCTTTTTTTGTATTCCCACCCTTAGCACATAAGCCCATGTCCTGGTTTTGGTTAAAAAAAGACCAACTCTCTTCTAATGAATTTTCATTTCACTTATGTTTCTTCTAAGTAACTGTACTTTTCTGAAGTTGGCTGCATGTTTTTCAGAGTGTCCATTCCAGAGCTGACAACGCCTGATGTTTGTAGTTTTACCGTGCTAACAATAGGAATGGAATGCCGAAAAGGCTCATGTTTATACCTATTTCTATAGCAGCCAAGGTTGCTGGTAGATCTCTTATGTTCCACAAGTGAGGGGTCATAAAAGGGTTGTACTTGCAGGGAGGGGTGGACCACACATGTGACACGTGTCATATGCAGTTTGGAGGTTGAAAGATCACAAGACTTTCTCTACATTTGTCTACAGCCAGCTTCTGAAGAGGACCTTTCCCATTGTCCTGCCTGTGATCCAACTTCCTGATTCCAGCCCTGCATTCCTGAACCCTGTTAGGGCTTCCTGGTGTTTGCCCTGTAGCTGCTGGTGCAATGCGAGCCTACCTGGCACACAACTCCATCATCATACGGGAGATTCAATATTGGTTTTATATATTTTGCATTAAACGGTGACAGCTCATGTCAGAGAATTGGCCTGACATAAGACTATTGGGGATGGGACAAAGTGGGGAGGAGAAAAAGCTGCACAGCACCGCAGGCATATCAAGGCTGCCCATGAATATGATGCAGACAAGTTCGGTCTATGCCCACAACATTAATAAATATCAGCTCAAGAGATTTGAGCACGCTGCACAGAAAAGCTAATTCTATTTTTTCCTTCCTTGGAGGCCTGTAGCTGTGCATGAATTTTGTGTAAGGCAAACTAGTTTTACAGATGACTGTATTCAGAGAACAGCACCAATAACGCTTCTAAAAACTCTCTGAAACATTTCTGTAATAGCTTTACTTTGTAATATTTGGAATCTTTTCTACAGAATATGCAGTTCTGCAGTATAAAGATTTTATTGCTGTGGGTTTGGTATGAACTGTATAACTTTCACCTTCACTATTCATGCTGAATTTACTGACCTCTCTATGTACATAGCCTAGAAAATGTTTGGGGTTGAAAGAAGCCTTAAAAATAAATGCTATGAATTTTACTTGGGCATATAAATCACAAAGATATCAGGCAAAGCGAAAGGGTTGCTGAAGCTTTGCCTTTTGCAGGGGTCTGACCACTGCAGAACTGCTTCATGACAAAAAGCTTGGAATAAAAGGCTCAGTTCCGTTGTTTCAAAGAAGAAATAAACAACAAAAAAAATCAAAGGAAGGTTGTTCAGCAGAGATGAAAGAGACAGCCATATTTATGATGTATCCCATGCATCTGGCAACTGTATATAAATCTATCCATGTATGTACTTTTTAGATTAGTAGGGCAAACTTTTATCTCCTACTTCCACTCGTATTGGTTTATACATATATTTTTATATGTACAGGTATAGAAGGCATGGAGTTTTCAGATATAACATACTACTTACAAGTGTTCCATGCCCTTCTGGGCAGCAGATGGAGACTGGCAAGATGGTATAGAGCATTGAAAATGGCATGAAATGCAGTTGAGGCAACTGAATTGAAACATATATTTCCATTGATAAGAATTTGAGGTTAGGTAGCTAGTTCCCATATACACGCTTTTGTGTTTTCACCTTAAAATACAGTTAGGATTATTAATCTAGATTTGAGATTCTAACAAAACTACAGATCTGGGGGTGGTGATAGTGTCAGTTTACTTTGATTTATGGTAGTTTCCCTGTACTGTTAAACTTATTCAAGATTAACCGGACCGTTTCAGCAACACCACTGCTTGGAGCCAAGGGCAGCGTTACATCCTGAAATTACTGGAGTTTTTCTATTGTAAATGCTCAGTGCTTATACACTCAAGGTTATGATTAACCATTGCATTACCACAACACTCTCAATAGCTACACTTTGTTTGGGGCATTGGACAGAATATCCGTTTTCTAAGTAATCTTGAAGGACATGCGGAAACAAACACCAAAGACACATAGAACTGCTTCTTAAAGTTACGCATGCTAATGGTAAGAAGCATGCGTTATTAGAAATGTTGACTCATTGAAGTCTGGCATAAAACAATGAGTAACAGCTTGGGCTGTATTTTACACAGAAAAGTTACTCAAAGCTTATGCTGTACTGCATTGTAAAACTGTTGCCTTAAAAGCTAATTTTGAACTTAGTCAGGTTGGAATGGTGATGACAAAAATACTGGGAATACTCACTGAGGTTGCAGACTTTCTAAGTTCAGAAAGTTTAGTCTATACCATCTCACCCTACGGAGAGTGGAATACACACATTGTTGTTTTTACTTTGTTCCACAGGGCGCATCCCATAGGTTTGGAACTGACAGCAATGAAGCAGAACAAAGGAACTTCTGGCATTCCTCTTCTCTGCTCCTCAATTATTCACCCTGACCATGGAAAATGCCCAACAGTACGATTTGACTGTTGTCAATACAATGATGCGATGAAACGTAACTACACAAAAAGGACCAAAATTCTTCTCTTAGAATGAAGAATTGAACTCTCACCAGTTCTCATTGAAGGTTCTTATAAATTCAAACATGAAATGGTATTCAAAGTGTATTCAGAGAACTTCAATTTCAGATTTTACTTTATTAAAGCTTCTGCATTATTCCTGTCGGAATATATCTCAAAGGAGCTATTCCAAATCTATTTGCATTTTTCTCACCCCGTGTATAGCCCTTGTCTTATTTCAGTTAATAATGTTCAGATACAAAATACAGAATTAATAATTATCTAATAGACTTCTGTACCGTGATGTCACTGTGGAATTTCACAGCTTCATAGCCATTTAATAGATTCGTTTTCACAATTAATATGGAGATAGAATTACCGAAGAATAGAGACTCAAATATATTAGCACCAAAGCTGTCCAGTTTCTGATTTTTAGCTAATTCTTTTGGCATTTTCCCTACTCAAAGTACAGCCCTAGCAGATGACAGTTGTAGCTACAGTTATGGTATAGACCACCTTGGCTTATTGAATTATTGAGTATACTGCTTCTTATAGAACTGTTTAGAAACTGCTTATATAGAATTTGCTTAACATGAGTAAGTTGGCTTAGCATGAGTTCTGCAAGCTGTGAACTTCTGAACTTCGTGCTTCGTTAAGTAAAAAGGTCTCACAGTCTCCAAGCTACTAGGTAAGGGGAGCTGCATCCCTGGAGATAAGTAAAGGAACAGCATCTAAAAGAAGAATAGAATCAGAAGAATGTTTTGGCTGTCACCAAGAACTTACTGTTCTCCAGCTGCAGGTGCAGAATAGTAACTCAAGATCAGGACTTTGATTGATATCCTGCCTGATGAAAATTAAGAGATAAAATGAAGAATGGGGGGACCCCAGACTCTAATTTTGCGGTTGGCCCCAAGTGACACATACAGGGTAGGGGACTTCGATTGTAGGGGTATAATTGCTCAAGTTTTTTTCACTGAGGATCTCTCTTTAGGAGGCACCCAGCTTGAGCTGCTTTATACTGTACCTTGTGAATGAATTATTTATTTAAGAAGAATTTCTGGAATCCATGCCTCAGTTTCTGCTACAGGAAACCTAAGGAAATGAAACTTCTTAAAACTACGAAGCATTCGGCATGTCTGCTAATTAGATCCTCAGTTCTCCATGGTGTTCAGAATGTGAGAAATATACAGTTACTGTGCATCTGAGAAAATGTTAATTCACATGACTTAGCTGACATCACAGAGACAGACCTGAAATGAATTCACCAGAGTGCTGTTTATCTGCATTATTTAGGTAGAGATCCCTTTCTCTTCTGTGATGTCCTAACTCATTCACTGCACAAAATCCATCTTCCACAACAGTTGAGGCAAAGATCCTAATTTACTTCACAGTCCCTGTTTTATTTTAGTAATGACTACTCTGTGCACTGAAAGAGGCACCATCTGTGTAAAAACACCATGTCACAAGGTAATTAAAAGCTGAATCTTAATGCATTTATGAAGGGTGCTAAATCAGATTGTCACCCTTTGTTACCAGTATGGATAGATTCAAACTACAGTCTGTATTTTCCTCTTCACTGTTTTTGGTGCCATCAAACGTCACAAAATAGAAAATTACAGCCTGTATTGCTAAATTTTGGCCGAATTACAATAAGCTGCAATGTATCATGATAAATTAAAAGTGAAAGACCTACAAACACCACCTGGAATACTAGGGTTTCTCCAAGAACAAAAAATAAAATTGTTTTTTTCCACAGTTTGTCTCTCTCAAATAGAATCCAACCCTATAAATCTGTTACTATCTGGTTTACATCTGGAGAGTTGTTTCGTCTCAGCACCCGGGGAAACCACTATTCACTACTGATTTTGAGAAATCACAACTCACTTTTAATTCTGATGTTGTCCTTTAAGCTCTCTGGTTTTGCCTGACAGTCTTTATTCCTATATCAATTCTTTGAAATATATGCATAAGTACGTTGATCTGGGATCTGAGGTGCAACCTTCTTGTGGTGGTGTGTACCTTTAGGAACACACTTGGATTAGTGAATTAATGCTATTTTAAGACAGAAATTTAAATTCTATTTCTAGAACTGTCATATATTTTTAACTTATAAAAGAAGGGGTTAGATTTCTCTTAGAAAGTGCTTGCAGATACCCTAACAGAACATATTATGGCAAACTAAGGTATGTTTTTGAAGTATAGATGGGTGTTGATATTGCTAAAATTTTGCCTGTGGCATCATTCAGCTGTACATGCCAAAGAAAAGGATCAACTCCTTTTCTAAGGTGCACTATCTCAAATTAATCAGGGTGAAAGATTGAATAGCTGTAATTTTTGTCCTGGAGATATATCTGTATGCATGTACGTATTTAAATGAAATATAAATACGTTGACATATGTAAGTATGTAAGCACATTAAAGAATATTTCTGTGTTTCCATTGAGTTGTTCTGACTTACGGGTCCATGGATGTCTTTTTTGATCTCTACCCTCTGAAAAATTTAGAGGGCACAAAGACAGTAAATTTGGAGTCAATTCTTCTTCAGCCAAATGAATATTGTGGTGTTTTTGCAGAGAGTACACTATGCTTCAGGGAAAGCTCCCCTTTTCTGTGTTGTTTTCTAAGAAAAAGTTATACTTGCAGGTGAAAAATGCAAACAAACAAACAAACAAACAAAACCCCCAAAAAATCCACAAGTAAAAAAATTCCAGAAATAACAACAAAAAACCAACACCAAACAAACAAACAAACAAGCCAAAAAACAACCAACCAATGAAACGAAGTCCCAGCAAAACAAATAAGCACACTTGTTCCCTTATTAATATCTTCCACTGTAGTTCTGCCCACAGGTATGCACTGGAGACCAACAAAATCTGGCATATTACTCTATTAAGTCATTTTATAGGAAGCTCCACAGTGGCACTAAGGAAAGATTTATTCTTCAGAAAGAAAGAGGAATGTTGAAAAAGCTGCAGCTTAGTGAGACACAGACAGTGTACATTGCATCACTCTGCTCTCTAGTATAAACAGCAAAAATGTCCAAACATATTGGCAATTTGGGGTTACACTGGTCATAGAAAGCAAATTTATTATTTAGGTCAATAAATTTTTGTAAAAAAGTAACAGGAAGAAAGGTAGATGACCCAGCATTTATTCAGTGCATGAGGTATCATTATGCATTATTAAGTATTTAATATGCTGTTATGGAACTACAAGGGAATCTTGTGGAAAGGCAGGTTTATTTTGTTATTAGATTTTCAAGTTTGGACCTGTCGGCCTTTTTCCACTTCTGTATTTTTTGGTGACTAGCAAATGTCTATGTTTTTCAAATCACTCCTGGGATAGTCAGAAATACATAATTTTGTATAGCTTTTACATTTTTAAATTTTGTTCAACACTGCACTCCAAAAGGCAGTATGTTCTATAATAGTCACTATACGCTGCTGAACAGGTAAGTTTTGAAGAGGGACACTGGTGTTTTCCTGAGATATAACAGTAACAAATGGTGAGTAGAAGTGATCAAAAGATAACAGGACAACTCTTTAACTCATCAGTCATTGCTAAGCATTAACTTACTGTTGTTCCTTTAATGGGAGTTGTGTCTTTCTTGGCAGAAGTAGCGAAGAAATACTAGATCCTTCTCTTTGTGTTATGAGCTCTCTCTGTGTCGTTGCCTCTCTCTCACTGTCTGTTTCACTGTTTCTTCTTTGCTCTCCCCCATTCACACACAAATATAGACATACATATTTAATATATATATTCTGAGATGCTACACATGCAGGAAGCCCAGAACACCCACAGAATGTAACGTGGGAGGAAAATCAATTTTGTGTAAAAGAAGGAGTTTTGATTTGAGTGCATATAAAGACAACAGAAAAGGTAGAAAGCAGATTTTAATAGTACATACATTCCAGTGTGTTTCCCAACAGTTTGCTAACCCGGTCACTGCTAACTTTTGACATTCCTACACTGCCTGATGGAGCATGATGAAAAGAAATGTATGCTGTCTGTGAGCAAGCTTACTGAAGAACCCTAAGTAACAGCTCTTCATCAGCTCAGAAAGCCTAATCAGGTTTCTCTGGAACAGAGGTTATTGGCTCAAACAGAGCTCCCTGACCTGTTTTTTAAAGTGCTTTGTTATAGGTGCCAGATTTGATCAATAGCTTGCACTCATTTTCAGTTCTACTGGCAAGTGTCTCAGATTTATACAATCAGTACTCGCAAAACTTGACTACATGGTAATTGCATTGCTTCTACTAGAATTGTTATGCATTGCAAAACCTTTCCATTAAGGAAAACATTGCATAGAACCGCATGGAGCTTTACCCTTGAATTAGGACAATGTGAGACTCTGAAATTTTTTATGTTTACCTTTTCTTTTAAATAAAGAAGGAGGGGGGCAGAACAGAGAAGCCTGCACTCAGAAATGCCAAGTGGAGTATGTACTCCCTTTGTCCAATGGCTTCTTGGGTTCCTAAGACTATTCATAATGCAATGAGTATTTTAAAAATCAAGAAGTGAGTTTGCAGTTTTAAGAAATACAGTGCATTCAAGTCTTATTGGCAATATCCACTTCAGTGAATAGATGAACAATTAAATTAAACTGTTTAACCTCTGTGATTAATTGATTGTGCATGGAATAGTTTTGGAGAAAAAAGAGAAAATAAGAAACTAGAAAGCATAGAAAGAAACTCAAAACTTGGTGAGTTTTTGAGCAGAATGAAATTCAAGTAAAACAAAGTATTGCTGCTCTGCTCAAGAGATTATACAAATGGAAGAAAGCATTGAGAGCAGAGTGAGAAGTCTGATTAAAAAAAAGACTGAGACATGAGAACATGATCAATGTTATGGTAATTACTCTTTAAGACTAACAAAAAATGTTCTGGACTTCAATAGTGTGCCTGATGATATCCTAATAAATCAAATAAAAGAGTAGTGTTTTATCATAGCATACTACTAGCATTTTATAATTTCATTCTTAAGCCTATAACCCGATATGCACCCAAAATCTCCATCTTGTATAGTAAGAAAATAGAGATGTACTAAAAGCAAAAAGATTACATGCATAAGTTACATTACAGGACAGGATTCTGAGGATGAGTTTAATAATCTTCACCACTGTGAACATTATTTTCCCTCTCTAAAAGCATACACTGAAAAATTAAACACTTTCATATTACCTGAAAGAAAAGACATCATTGACTGTTTCATCCATGTAAGGTGATGGCACAGCTTTCCCTTGATGGAAAAATAAAATTTTCAGACCTCATGAATCTTTCACACTTCAGAAGGAAAAATACTGTAGCAGCCAGCCTTCACAGGTGAAGTACACCACCCAGCATGTCTGATACCAGAGATTAAGTCTATGTAGCACACAGTCTTCATAAAAACACTGGTTCACTGAGACAAAGCAATGATATTCACATCTTATCTTACTAGCTCTCTATTACTTCCTAGGCATCTTTCTTCTGCAGTTTGGGACACTCAGATGCAATAATCTGATAAATCCTCAGTCTGCAAATGATATAAGATCTTGTGATGGAAACAAAAAGTTATACAAGATTTGAGAAGCAGCCTTTAAATAGTGATACTTTAGCTGTGTCCAACACTCTGCTTGTAGGCAAAAATTCTGTACAAAAGGATCAAAATCTGCCATAGGTAGCCAGAGGATGTTTCTTTCTATACAATGTAGTGTATAACCAGGAATTTATGCTACTTCTTTCCTCAATAGCAGCTCAGTTGAGGAAGTCTGAGTAAGAAAAGAGTGCACAAACATGTTAAAGATTGTGGGATGGAATGGAAAAATTA